>WSTI01011717.1:0-11539 GCA_019616915.1 Ceratobasidium sp. 423
CTTCATGTACCAGACTCTTATAAGGATACTGGTACTACACATGTGCACATGGCTCTTTTGATGGAGTGGCTGAGTACATGTAATGTTCATACAAAAGAGGAAATACAGAGACAAAATAAAAGAAATGTTACCGAACTGTTACACTGTCCTTCAAACCTTTGGATTTCTTTCCCCTTTGATTAGGGTATGGTATAAAATGCGAGATGAGCTATAAACGGTATATAAATGGATGTTTACAAACAGAAGCCCATTTCCAACATGTTTGTAATCAAAAGGTCATGTGAATTGTATCCTATATTTGTAGTCTATCTATATATATGACATTTATTGTGTCTGTTCATATGTAATTTGCATTAAAAACGTGTCCCCGAATGGGGTGAGTTGAAAATGCATTTATAAACGTGTTTATAAACAATGTTTACAAACATGTTTCTTATGAAATCATATATACTGTACCCTACCTTTGATGCCATTTGTTTTTTTTGCCCCCACCATGTATATAGCCTGCAAAATATATTGTTTTGTTTGAATCATAATAGGGTTAAGCATTTGACTCACTAACATGGTTGCCATAGGGGGGGATTATCTTCCCTAACACACATGTCTGGTCTATAAACAACAAACATGTCATTCCTGTCAAGTAAAGTGCTGTCTGTCACCCAAACAGGGCCTGTCAGCTATTACTGGTTTTGTTTCATGATGTGAAGTCGCCGTGATTCTTGATCAACACGTACCTGAACCCTGCACCCATGTGACATCTGGACTATTCTGCCAAGCTGTGACCAGCGAAGTCAATGGTTCAGCTCCATGGGAAAGGAGAGTTGACCAACATGGCAGTCTCCAGTGTCTCAGCCATCACATCTCAGTATGTACTTTCTCAACTGGTTCCAAAATGGATCAAATCTGTCAGCATCAGGTGGACACAATGATTATGTGGGGATATACGCATCAGGATTTCTTATTCAGATTCGCTTTTGGTGCCGGCTGGGCTCATTTGTGTATTTTATGTTGCTTACATTAGGATCGGTATGTAGACATGCAACACAAATAGATAAACATGAAATATTCCTTGGTTACTAACCCTTCTGGATGGCCGATTCGATTACTTCAGTGTGGGCTGACCTATGGTTATGTTAGCTGTGGGTCCATCCATTTCCAATAACTGACCGGAGTACACTCTCAGCTAGTTGACACATGGCATTGACCCGGTGATTCCCATTCAATAGATTGGTCGCCTGCTCACTCGTGTTACTTTCAAACGCGACCTTTCAGGTGAGTCAGCAGATATAACATGCAGCTCTAATGACGGCTTGTACTAACCATGGGGAAGCCATCCATTGATGTGTTGTGCCCGCTGGAACACAAATTTTCAGCAGGTTGATGCCCAAACACTGTTATTGCTATGCCGGGGACAAGGTCAGTGAGGAAAGGTAATTAGATGCAATGCTCACGTTGTTTGCAGTCATCTTGAGCATCCATGAATTTCAGGACCAGATGCTTGAGTGCCTCGCTATTTACTGGTCTCGGGTTTGCACTCATTGTGGTGGGTGTTCTAACCCTTGAACTCAGGTGAGTCAACTTATATTTTGGCTTGTATGGTTTGTCAATGTGTGCGCATGTATTATTCGGTTCCTGTCTTCTTTGATTGTCACTCTTTTCGGCTACTGCACTGTTCGGCTCATTTATTATGCTAGTTCAGCTACTCTAGGGGATGTTGGGTTTCTCGTTTCCGAAATCCCGAATAAATTCTAAATAACTTGATCAATTTGATAAGATTACTCACTGGAGAGATCGCCGCGAAGCGTTCGGGATTTCTCACTCACTTCACCTCATGTGGAAGCGTGTGATGAACGTTTGTGGCTTCTTCACAATATCCCCGCCATATTTGCTTCATTCCCACCCACAAGAAACACTAGTGAAGTTTTGAACAACTGTTGACGTTTTGCTGACATTTCAGCCCAAGGAAATCTCTGGGTGGAACTTTAAGCGTTTCGCCAAAGGAAGATCAGGGGTAAATTCAAGGTAAACATCTGCGATTCTCTCGATCTTCGCTTTCATTTCTCCACGATTTCTGTTCTTTCCCCAGGATTTCGCTTCAGCAAAACAGCGCCAAAATGATGGGTTATTCTACAGTGTTTCCTCTGTACTAAATCCGTAATAAGTGGTGTGTGCTTCTAGTGTGCTTCTGCTCCATTTTGTATATGTTTCTCCTAAGACAAAATGTCTGTTATTTCTCCTCCATTTTATACACATTTCTCTCAGACAATAAACATTCATTGTTTCTTCAAAAATTCCTTTAGGAAGGATTGACCCGAAACACCAGCATTTCTGCAATATTTCGCGCCAGGTGAATGTGAGTTGAAACTCAAGATGATTCAGTACCATTTCCCCCCAAATGAATGTGAGTTAAATGTGCATTTACCTCGGATTTCCCCCTGGATTTCCCTTGGGATGTTGTACCCATGCCTTACAAGGGCCCGAATTAATCCGGAGCCCTCATGAGCACTCGCAAGACACATTGGGTGTTCACCATAATGGACTTGCACTTGTGACTGCTCACGAATGTAGCCTGGGCATCCCAAGTACTCTGTCACGCATCAATTATAATGAGATTCTTTCGATATATCATTATATTGCTCTGCTCATATCAAACAGATTTGGGTAATTTGGACATTTATTCTTGGTTGTACATACATGAAAATATACATGTATAATGGCAATAAGAAAGCGCATCCGGTTTATTTTACAATTGGAAACTTACCCAAGGACATCCGTTGCATGCATTCCCACCATGCCATGGTCTTGATCAGATACCTCCCCGTCCCCAAACTGGATTGCGAACCGAATGTGGACCAGGCTCGAGAGCTAAAGTACAAGTTATTCAATGACTATATGCGCGACCTTTTAGCTCCACTTACTGCCACGGAAAGAACCGGGATCGAGGTTGTGTGCGCAGATGGGAAGGTTCGCTGCATATACCCCACACTATCCTCTGCCATTACCGATTTCCCCGAGCAGTGCAGTAATTCTTGCACTATTGGATCATTCTGCCCCGTATGTTTGGTCAATCCAGACAAACGAGGAGACCTGGACCAGGATGTACCGCCACAGCAAAAGGACACCACCCTTAATGCCATTAAGGAGCAACACAAGGAGGGGTCACCAGACTTCGAGGATTTTGGCCTACACAACAGGTGGCCCTGGTGGAATTGACACACGTACCTTGACATCGCCACGTTACACACACTGGATCTGTTACATCAGATCCATAAAGGGGTTTTCGAGGATCATCTAGCAAAATGGTCACAAAAGATCCTCAGTGCTCCGACACTCGACTCATGCTACCAAGTGATGCCTGAGCATCATGGTATTCAGCACTTCAAATGAGGGATTACCAAGTTCACAAGGTCAACTGGTCGCGAAGCGAAAGAAATGATGAAAGTTTTCTTACCTGCTGTGGCCGATGCGGCCCCTCAGGTGGTGGATGCAGCACACGCGCTCCTAAAATTCTCGTATTTAGCTCATTCGTCAAGCCTTACTGAAAGCAAGCTATGTGAAATGGACCAGCAGCTGGTGATCTTTCACGAAAATAAGGGTTTTTTTACTCAATGGCTGAAGAGCAAATGAAAGTTCCATAACATACCGAAGATCCATATGCTACAACACTACACCCACGCCATTTGAATGCTCAGTACTCCCGATGGCTACAACACCAAGGCTCCAGAATGCCTTCACATCGACTTGACAAAAGCTGGCTTCCACACTTCCAACAAGGTGGATGATACAGAATTGGATCAAATGGCAAAGTACGTTCAATGAATGGACGCATTAGCTATACATCGAGCATACTTGACTTATCTTGCCCAGTGACAAGGATCCGCAAGAGGACATGGTGAATTGGTGTGAAGTTGAAAGGGTAGTGAACACTGAGCCAGAAAGACGAAGCCAAATTGGGGGCTCAAGCAACCTTAGTTCGGCTGTCCCAGCATCAACCAATCCACTGAGTCGCCCAATTCACTATCCCAACCCCGACATTGTCACTTCGAAAAACCGTACCAAATCTGTCACTGCCGAATACCTGTCTGCTGTTCATGGTGCCACGAATCTCGTTAACGACATTTCAACATTCTTGAAAAAAACTGGATTCCACTCTTCCAAAGCTCACGATCTCACAAGACTCTCAGCTCGATATCTGGACACTTGCTCGCCTCTACCATACTCGACTTCCATTCAAACATATGGAACCACTCAAGGTTGATCGTGTTCGGGCGTATCCACCCCGGCTAAATCATGTACAATGCACTGGTCAGATCGGGCACTATGACACAGTGCTCGTGCTTTCATACCCCAATAAAACTGGCATTCACCATAAGTAATTTTTGAATACTATCTTATAGCCAGATACGCTGGTTTGAACTTTCACTAGGCTACCTGGCTGCACGCGTTCGAGCAATTTTTAAGCCCCCCCGGCATCTACAGTGTATATATTCCTATAAACCCGCCTATGCCGAGTGGTTCAACCCATTCAGCGCGTCATCAGTCCAACATCTCCACGCATATAGTACCACCATTTCTCTCAATCAAGCACAGAAGCCACGATCCTCCGTCATTCCCTTGGCGAGTATCTGCCTTGCCTGTCATCTCGGGCCAAAGTTCAGCTGGATTGACAAAGAAACGGAATTGGGTGTTGGTACTAATATTTTTAAGGTGTGCAAGTCATTTTATTTGAACCAGTTCGGTAGCTATTATACATTCGAACTGTTTGAACATTGGGCTCGAGCTGCCTGATCCTCCCAATACATGGTTAAACTCAATCGATATGGTGAGCTCCCAGTTTGTTTTATCACAATATGAAATTAAATTCCTTATATGCGTCAAGCTACAAATACCTTCTTCTATTCTATAAGAATGCCTGTATTCCCACGAGTAGCGAGATTTGGTGAACAATTAATAGCATTTATTTAAATATCTTCCCGAGTCTGTTCGAAAATCGCGTTCATGACAAGGAGCTTGTGGTCTGCATGTCGCGTGAGTGCAAATATCGTGAACAATGACCCTACCAGGGCTGGGCCCATTGTCTCACGCTGCTCTCAAAATATACCGGCTGCCCAGATGACAGTTAATCACACTATCTCAACTTTTAAGATCCAGATCTTATCCCAGGTCCCATCGACTTGCGCCCCGTGATGGCCTCGAGGAGCAACTCTAAGAAGTCGAGGCCCTTGTCGACCCAATCCTTGCCTGAGAATTACGTCCATTGCCTCATCCCCGTGAGCACCCACATGTCTTTCAATTGAAAACTTACTGACTAATGTGTACCTGCCCTTAACACACTGCCTCAGATATAATCAGTACTTTCGCCAACTGCCACCTCATCACCCCTCCACTGAGTATGGCCACCAGCAGCCCTTCCACATCCTCTTACATGACTCCCATTGATGGCCTAATCGTTAGGTTCCCATTTCTAGCATTCTCGGATGAGGACACAGCATCTGAGGTATGTCTCCATTGTCTCCATTAGCTTAAGTCCATGTCTCACTGAGGTGGTGCTTTCGCCCCACCCTACGTCTTAGTCACCTACCCCTGTCAACGGTTGCGTTTCGTGTTGTACCATGGATACACCCCGATGGCGTCGTGGTCCTGGTGGCCGACTTACTCTCTGTGACTCTTGTGGCCAGCGTAAGTAAATATCCGAACTGTCCATTCTGGTTATCTCACATTTGTTAGATTACGCCCGAATCCTGAACAAGCGATACTTTGCCTCCATTCGACGCCTATTTAGTACTTAGCTACCACAACGCACCATCGTGGCTGGGTGGTTATTACGGGAAGAGGGTGGAGTAAATTGGTTTCCAGCCTGTGCTATGGTTGCGGTCTTATTATTCCCGGTTGAGTTTCTTGTGTCCCTCTCATATGTCCACAGCTGTTGTTTTTGCGGCGATTTATATACAAATGAGTTGTTTTCAGCTCATGCATGACCAAAAGGATAAGCCAAGTACAATATAGATACAAGATACAAGTCATGAACCAAATATCCAAAGCGATCTGAGACAGACTCATTAAGGCAGGATATAGAACAAAATACATTATGAGCACTTGATATACCCATCCCTGAGTGCGACCTCGAGTTTGGTAATACAGCGCTTGGCTGGATAATTTGGATAATTTGGCACCCTTTCGCAGTCACCTGACCGTGTTGTGTGATCGACACAACAATTGAGACAATCACTCACCTCGCCCAACCAGGTTCCTCCCAATTGAGCAGCAAGTTATTGTGGTATGTTCAAGCTTGCACCGTCATTACCTCCCTAATAATATATTTAGTAATAGGGGTAACTTTAGGTCTGGAACTGGGCACAACCAATGTATCAGCACTGCGAACACTCTGAGTCGGCGAGCGGCCATCCCTATACCTACACACTGACCGCATCGCACCTGTCTAAGAGGTTTTGAGTCGACCATACACTCAACCTGTAAGTGAATTCTTTCTTTCTGCACAACTAACACTCACCAACACACAGCCTCTTGGGCCTGTCATGTGTGAGAACCATGAATAGTTGATGGATGTGGTTCGAGTGAGTAGATTCATTAATTCTTAGGTTTTTGCATTCATTGCTCGTATCCACAGAAACGCCAACTCCCAAGACATAATTTAGTTGCAAACCAACAGCGAGAGATTATTCGATGCTTGGGTGGCCTCAACACCTGGCTAGAACGTGACGTTATCGACGGACAAGACGAGCTTCGTGCGTTGAGTGAGCGCATGGATCAACTCCAAGACGAATTACTCTACCGTTTGGGGCTCCCGCCAACTCCTATGCAACGCCGTGAGTAAATTGCCTTTATCACATCTCATCCAACTGATCCCTCCATGCGCAGCGCCATACAGACCCCAAATACCCATGCCTCAAATTCCTGGGCCCCAAGTTATCGAACCATAGATCGTTGGACAAGTCCCGGCTGGGGGCATAGTCATGCCGCCCATTCCCGATCGAGGACCTTCCAGGGTTTCTCATTGCTCGCACTATGTCGTACCCGGTGAATTGTCCGAGAGTGCCCAAGGTGAGAGCTGGGGTACAGACTTAGGACTGAATCCCCAGGCACCAATAACTACCTGTGCAGGCTTGTCATACAATACCATATACTGACTGCTGACCTGTGTATTGATGGCATCATCATCAGAGAAAACCTGTGTCTCAATAATGAGAAAGAGGCTCTAATTGCTCTTTGGCTCTTTGAACTTCCATGTATAGTAATATTTTGGCTTCTTTTTGGCTCTTTGGCTCTTTAAAGAGTAAAAAGAGCTGGCTAGAATTTGATTTAAGGCTCATGTCTCTTTAGGCTCTTGATCCTCTTTAAAGAGGATAAAGAGCTACCCCTTTCCTCCTGATGATCCCCCAAACGACCTCGCACCAGCCATGGTGAGTAGCAATAAATCATGGATGTGTTGATTGAATTATTACCAACTATAGATTGGATTTCTTGGGCACAGAGTAGTGGATATACACGGATGTATGCTTGTTGAAGTAGATGTCTGCATGTAGTTTCTCTGTAATTTTTTGGCTGAAGTGAGCCCCAGATCTTGAATTTGAATTTGAACTTAATATTGTCAGTTGTTTGTACATGTGTGATTTGTACAAAATCCCGTGATCATTGGATTTCAAATAAGATGGTCCCCAGCACAGGCAAGTTTGGCACTCCTTCACGACCCCCACGGCCACCATTACCCCTTTACTGCCCCACATGCTGCAAAAATTAACTGAAAAGAGCAATTCTATGGTGTTCTCAGTGACCCCAGCTGATTTTTGCCTCTACAGGGGTGCTCAACAAGCAGTGGCACACTCTCCACCCATCCCAATAGAAACAACCCCATAGCTTGCATCCACTTGCCTTGCATAATTACTCACCGTGATGTTTCCCACTAGCCTGCCTAACAAATGGCATTGTGCCCCTGCCCTAGTTACCCATGCTCTGCCTGTTGGTGGTGGTCCACACCAACCTTGGAGCTTTGGTCAAAATCAGCCTTGGTTTCCACCATTCTGTTCGGGGACTCCTTTTCATGGAACCTGTGTGAAGCCACTCTCCATTCTCCATCCTCTGGAATAATTAATCCAACTTATTCCGCCCACAAATCTACATAGCTCTGTGCTCCTTGCTCATTATCACTTCTTTACTATTTCCTCCCTGGTCTTGGATTACATCCTATAAACTCTTTGGTGGAGGGGCTAATCCCACCGACTTCCACTTGTCATCGTCATATCATCCTAATTCACTGCCACATTGCGTGCAACCAACGCGAGGCGCTTCAGATGCAAAAACCTCGTTCTGGGGCCTTAGCTTCCAAGGGACTAGGCCCTGATGCGGCGACGTAAATGAAAGGTAACTGGACACACAATTCACATGGCAAGTATATCATTAACATCTGGCCCAGGCGTACATTTCAGCTGAAGGCAATGCAACTGCAATGCGACTACAATACGACTATAAAAGGACAACGGAGAAGCACAGCAGTTAAACGAGTATGACGGGTGGGGAAAAGGCGCGTGGTCCCGATGATTCCAAAACGACCCCCAAGAAGTGACTGGTAAGTCTCACGCAACGGCATTTAGTTCCCAAGCGGGAAGCCAAATAGCGACCGGAGGAGAGGAGCTGGGCCCTGGGCCGGGACAATCATGACTTCATCGACCTCGATAACTGGACCGTCCTCGGCTACAATTTCCTGCGGAAATTCGCCTGGGACGTGGGGGAGGTCGGGCACGTCCGCCTGGGGCGGATTCACGGCGGGCGCGGGTGGATTCTCGACGCCCACTAGGGGATCCTCGACCGCTGCCGGCGGGATTGCGCTGGGATCGGGTGCGAAATGGCGACGGGGATGGAAGTAGGTGCGAACGCGGCGAAATGGAGGGATAGGTGGTCCGGGTGGTCCATGAGGGTTACGCGGGAGTCACGAAGTAAGCAGGGTGCCAGTTAGGAACAGAAATGTACTCACGCAGCGACAGCCGGGTGTCCCACCTGTGCTTGAACAACGGGGAGTTGGATCGGGGGCGGATTTACGGCGGGTGTCGGCGGATCTTCGATGGATGCAGGCGCGATAGGGCTAGTGCCGGATGCGAAACGGTCGCGGGATGGACGTGACGCACGAACGGGGCGAAATAGAGGCGCAGGTGGATGAGGTAGTCGAACGAGGGATACGCGGGAGTCACAAAGTAAGCACGAGTGTCGTTTAGTAACTAAATCGCACTTACGCAACATCTAGGTGTCTCGTCGGTGCTTGGATAATGGGGTGGTTTATCGGGGCCATGACGCAGGGTGCAGACAGTGGGTTCTGGGGTGCTCACGAGGGAGTGTGATGATGCGAGGAGAGTGAGCGACAAGCGCCTCAGACCGTTACCACCATCCATTTCATTAGCGGATGGTGGTTCCACTCTCGAATCCGTAACATTTAGCGGTCGGCGAAACAAGTGTCTTTCGTTGATAATTATGTATTACTCAGGCCATTCGACAATAATAATAAAAATAGGCTTTATTGAATTTTATAATAGAAAATACCTTCCAGCCTTCGAAATTCCGTCTATTGCCTTCTCGCGACTGCATTACTAGTGGAATTTATGATTATCTTGGAATAATACCCATATTCGCAAGATTTTTTCGGCACACGAGTTCCTGTGTATCAAATGCTAACACGATGATAAACGCAAGATATTAGAAACATATATGGCTCTATCTGCAGAGCTCAGCACGGACGGGTACTGTAACGGCAACAAACAGGCGAACGGTATTATCCAAGTTTCGGGTAAGAATCATCAACTTGATAATACAGTAAGAGTATTCTCTTCATATGTTTATTATCATTCATACCTACAACCCGACAGAGTGATTATTCCTGGTCCAATATCATCAACAAGACATATCGAGGGAATGATAATACTTCCTAGCCAACTGTTAGAATGATTGGTACGCATATATGGCTAAATAAGCCTGTAAGTCTGGTGTATGATCGAGAATGTGTGGGACTTTCATTACCCATAATCAGAATATACTATACTCCGGAACGGTATTATCACCAGTGGTGTTATTGCCGTATCAGTGCTGCGATAATAGACCCCATACTATAGTTTCGTGCATTATGACAGTCCGAATGTCATCACCCTCGAGTATTATCGTACATCGCAGTCCGGTATTATTATCGCAGTCCGATATTATCGCTAAGTACGGGACAATAACACCATCCGGGGTACTACCTACTGTATACTAGAACTAAAATCTTAGAAAGTACTCCATATGGTGTGCATCAATCAACCTAAGCAATACCATTCAGCAATATAATACGATACTATCACCTCATATGCGAGGTGATAGTACCATCCTGAATATCACCAGCCATTTACCAATATTAGTATCGGAGAAATGCCCCGTATGTATTATCGTTCTGTAGTACTGCCATATTCTCGCCTCATGCCTGACATTATAATAGTCTGGGGCAGCCAGTATGGTGTATAGTAGCATTAGTCGTGAACCAATCATTTGGTTTCAGTTGTGTATAGGGCTTTTATTATTGTGAGTATCATAGTACTGCGGTATAATCACATTCAGGTATTATCAACCAGCGCACGAGGCAATAATAGCATGGGATTGCGGGTCGAGTGTATGTATGTACCTAAGCGTAGCTCCTGGGCGCAAGGCCCATCTCCGCGTTGATCGAAAAAAACCGCCGCTTTTTTACGTCGCGGGATGTCGTCTTCGATGAGGGGGGTAAATCGCGCCAACGAGTCGTCATCGAAGACGTAGATAAGCCGGAAGACGAAGTGGATCGTAAGCCTTGAGCTAAGCGAGACAAAAACCGAGCCAAAACACGAGAAATTGAACGCACCTGAGCCATCTAAGCCCGAACCATCCAAACCAAAGCCCAAGGATAGCGAATCCGAAGTCGAGAAGACGTTATCGACGTATTCGGAGCCCGTAGAGCCGGTTGGACGCCCGAAACGCACTGTTCGTAAATCCACACGCGACGACGACGACAAGTACTTCGTATCGTCGTATGAACCGCCCACATTCGATCGCTCGAAGTTACCTAGAGCGAAAATGAGAGTTAGTACGCATAAAACGACCGAAAAGGCACCTAAGACCGCAAGTGATCCGGCGCTATCTCCGTTTCACGCGAAACTCGCCAGCTTGCTCGTCGAACCGATCTCGTACGAAGAGGCGATGGCACGGGGGGACGCCGAAGCGTGGCTCGAGGCGATGCTGAAAGAAATCCGTATGATTCAGGCGATGCAGACGTGACGTTAGTGCTGAGACTCAAAGAATACCTCGTTATCCGAGGTTGATGGGTTTATCGATTAAAGCTCGACGGCGACGGTTATGTCATAACGCACAAGGCTCAATATGTTGCCAAAGGTTTTGCACAGCGATTTGGCATCGATTTTGATGGAACTTACGCGCCTGTTGTGTCGGTGGGTTCGGTCCATCTCATCCTCGCGATCGCAGCCGCCCTAAACCTCGAACTCCACCAACTTGACGTTAAATCGGCATTCTTGAA
>WSTI01011718.1:0-11516 GCA_019616915.1 Ceratobasidium sp. 423
TTTTGACTTATAAGAATGATGCGCACTTGCACTCCCGAGCGGTCTTATAACTTTGTTTCGTGCAAAACGATGCCGTTCAGCAGTAATGCCGGGATTAGTGCTCAGGGATGCCTGTAGGAACTGTTTGTCGCCTACCTTACACCAGGCACCCGCTATATATGCATGTCCCGGCCGAGCACAGTATTCGTGTTACGTGCTCCGCAGGCTCCGTAGCAAGGGACCCTGATATAATGATCTACACTTTAGCGCCCATCACACCCTCTTCGCCCGTACCACACTCTTACTGCTGCAAGGCTCACGATGGCTTCACTCAAATCTGGAGATCGGGTGCGACTACGAATCGCAGGTGTGTTTTGGCTCGTTAAACAGCTCTCCAACATCGTCCATGCCAAGCTATTTTACAGAGATTGGGCTACAACCGGCCACTTCGAAACGGGTCATCAAGGCCGAGTTGCACATCAATGATAAGATGGTCAAAGAGTTATCCAACATCGTCATCGGGCAACCGTTGGTTTGGCCGATGCTCATGATTTGGCGAGTAATCCGCCACTGGTCCGAGTGTAGTCTGACTGTGATCGCTTAGGGATGTATGCACAAACTTTCACGTCAAGCTAATAGTTTTTGAAAAACGCCACCGATACGAATCGGAATCATGTACGGTCTCGGAGATGATGAAGTCGTCGACTAAAACACTTAGCATCAGTTCGTGATTTGGCGCATGCCATTGACCACAACACCTGACGAAGTTGTCCAGAAATTAACGATATTCAATACATTGTTCGGGTCAAACGTTTTGATCAAGTACAGGTATGTGTTCGTGGATAGTACTAGTAGGGATTTGGGGGCTCAAGTCTTCTATAACTATAGGCAGAGGCGGTATTCATCAGAGGGCTCGAAAAATCAAAACATATGGATCAAAAGGGTAATCATGTCAAGCTAAAAGCAGCTCGGCGTATGTTCAAATCGATGCTTGAGTTCGGAAGTATTGTTGCCGAGGCAAGTGTGGGACTCGGGTTGGAAAAATGTCCATGGTCTGAGTAGTAACAGGTTCATCCTGTTGCGAAGACGGTATTTGCGGTCTGTATGTGCGCCTGGGAGGTATGTGTACTCTGCACCACAGAGAACAGCGCCATATATTAGAGATCAAAACACAGGGGCTCGAAGAACGACAAAAATCCGGTGAAGAGCTGGAGGATTTGGCTGGGCGATTGGTTGAGTTCACGCCGTTTGTCGACGAAGTGAAGAAGCATGCACGATTGGAGTCTCTGCAGCAGAATATTGAAGAATTCCTGAACTTGATCGAAGATATCTCAATATTCGCAATGAAACGTGATACCAAGGGGTCCGTCAGTACGTGGTTGCATCGGACTGTCTGGTGGTAAGACGCTAATAAATAGGTTCTAGTCCGGGTTCTACAGAGTTTCATTGATTCAGGTGACAGAGACCGAGTAGAGGGCCTAACGAAAAGATTTCAGAAGATCCATAGCGACTTCAACATAGCCATCGGCGTGCAGACGATGGCCATGGTTGCCAAAACTCGTGCGTCAAAATCAAAGCCGACTTTTACCTACTAAATTCTTCCACAAACAGACGAACAAGAACTACTGAAGCGGTTGAACCACGTTGAGCCGAGTGGACATGACCCCTCCCGAGGATGTCAAGAAGGGACTCGCCTTGGTGTCCTGGCCGACATCGACGATTGGATACAGGAGCATGACCCGACCCCTTCGTTCCTGTGGATATATGGCCAAGCGGGGATTGGAAAAAGCACAATCTCGGCCTCTGTGTGTACCCGGTCGACAGAAAGGGGAATCCCCACCGTCGCATTCTTTTGCAAACGCGATGATCCTGCATTGCGGGATCCCCTCCGCCTGATAAACAGTATCGCTTATGGGCTCGCGTGCCGCCACCCCCCATATAGTAAACTCGTCGTAACGGCAATAGAAGCTAATCCAGATTTATGCACCTCACACCTCAAGGTTCGCTATGAAGGGTTGCTCAAGAAGCCGTTGGTTCAACTCCAGACCGCATCGCCGCTGCCTCCTTTCCTTGTGCTCATCGACGCTCTGGACGAATGCGAAAATAGTAATGAAAGCGGACAACTGCTTGCACACCTTCATGACCTATCGTCAACTGTCCCTTGGCTTAAAGTAATTGTCACCAGTCGACCAGATAGTGACATCTGCAATTTCTTCGACCAATGCCCTACTACATCGGTCACACGACGGGCGCTCCGTGATTATACGGCCGCCAGCGACATCCGGATCTTCATCGAAGCACGACTTGGTAATTTCTCAAAGGGTGACATTGACAAGCTGTGCGTGAAGGCGGGGGAACTTTTTCTTTGGGCTGCTACAGCGTGCAAATTCATTACCAACTCTTTTAATCCTGGGAAACGATTGCGACAATTGGTGGATGGTAACGCTCCTGACCCTGGATTTGACGACTTGGATTCACTTTACGCAACCGTCATTCAAAACAGCATGGTAGATCAAGCGGAAGATACTGCAGAATACGTACGGCAATGCTTGGGTGCGATTGTGGCCACCTCGATGAGGCAACCGGTTCCAATGGAGGTGCTCTGCAAACTTATGCCAGCTCACGAACATGTGAATTTAGAAGTGCTGAAGAAGGTTGTCGAAGGTCTTGGAGCGGTATTATATACAGATAGGAAACACGGCGGGGCTATCAGGGTGTCCCATCCCTCTTTTGTTGATTTTATGCTTGATAAACGCCGCTCTGGGAAGTTTAACTTTTGGACCGATCCGATAAAGAAAAATATAGAACTACTGTTCGGCTGCATATCTACGATGAAGTGCGAACTCATGTTTAATATATGCGCATTGGAGACCTCGCACCTGCTCAACAGCGATGTACCTAGCCTAGAGTCAAAAATCAAGGCAACGGTCAGCGGTCAGCTCGCATACAGCTGCGCATACTGGATCAGCCATCTACTAGGAAGCAACGAAATCTCGCTGGCAAAACAAGTCGAGGTTATTGATGGGCCGAGATTGTTGTACTGGCTCGAAGTGTTGAGCTTACTACAGAAAATGGATGTAGCGTTGCATGGGTTGCGGGAGCTGAGCCAATGGCTACTGGTGAGTTCATGGAGGGGTTATCTGCATCCTAGACTGCAGAACCACATAGGACTGATTCTCGCGATTCTCATTAGTCCCATCAACAGACTATCGCACCATATATCCAGGATGCCTATAGATTTGTGTTCGCATTTTTCGACCCCATTACCTCGAGTACGCCACACATCTACATATCAGCCCTTGCCCTCGCTCCAAAGCTCTCTAAAATTTCCCGTGGAATCTTGCCTCTACTCCCAAACACTGTCGCTGTAGTGGAGGGGGGAGATGAAACATGGCCAACGTGGCTACGAACTATGTCCCACCCAGATCGCGTTACCTCATTGTGCGTTTCCTCTCATGGTCGATTATTGGTCACTGGTTGCACGGATGGTTCAGCACGCATGTTTAATCTCAGGACAGGCGGGTTGATGAGCGCGCTTTGCCATCGTTTTGCCGGTTGTGAATTGATGAGCGTAGCCATATCTCCTGATAGCACCCGCGTAGCGTCTGGCTTTGACGAAGAGGTCCAAATCTGGGATGCTAACACCGGTAGCATCACGAAGGGCGTCCAAATCAGGAGCCCCAAGGCAAGTGTCATGCAGATCCAGGCACTGGCATTTTCGCCGGATGGAGCTACCCTTAGCATACTATCGATAGCCAATGCAGACTTTCGAGCAGTCGATGCAGACTTTCGAACAATGGATGCAGCCTCTCAAATAAAAAAGGCGCCTATTTGGGACGAAGATGCCACACCCCCCACCAAGCCCGTCAAAGATTTCCAGATACAACTTACAACGTGGGACATGGGGTCGGAAGAAATAATGTATCAGCCGTTTATACATAACTTTCCGGCTCAGTTTGCCACGACACCTTATGTGACCACTGCTACATTCTCTCCTGACGGGGCGCGCATTGCTGTTGGATATGAGAACCAATACCTCATAATTGCTTCACAGTCTAATCCAGTGGGACACACGGTTGTATTACCGACACGGTATCACCCTGGTGTGATTGTATTTTCCCCCGAAGGCTCCCTCATTGCCTCCAACTCTACTCCCAATCATCAGGGCGTACAAATATGGAACGCTCAGACCGGTACCGTAGTTGGTGGGATACTCGCTGGGCATATTGATAGAGTCCGTTCAATTGCTTTCTCGCTAGATGGCATTCGAATAGTGACAGGCTCCGATGACCACACGGTGCGGATATGGGACACAGCAACAGGCAACGCAATTGGCAGTCCGTTCCTTGGGCACGCCGCGGGGGTGACATCAGTTGCTTTTTCACCCGATCATGATGGCGCCTATGTCTTCTCCGGGTCTTCGGATAAAACAGTCCTAATGTGGGACGCCTCTACAAATAACTCGATTAATATGCCAACCAAGCAGGACGACTTGGATAGTGTCACGGTCACGGCGCATTCACAGGGTCACACGCCCGTTGATAACAGAATAAACCCAGTATCCGACTCCAGGTCTAGTTTTGATTCATCTGGGCACTCTTCCCGTGTCGATCCCGTTTCCGTTTCCGCCGATGATGGTCGGATAACGTCTGGTTTGGATGATAGCACAGTACGGACTCAGAATGCTGTCATGCCATGCGTTCAGCACAAGGACTTTAGCGACTATATTGGCATGAAGTATGATCCATCCGGGCACTCTCGGACTATCAGCTGTGTTTCATTTTCCCCTGACGGTACTCGCATTATCTCCGGTTCCCTTGATGGCACAGTACGGAGTTGGGATACTGAAACGGGCACTATTGTAGGCAAACCCAATTTCATGGATCAGAGGATAAGATATGTTCACTATTCATCTGGTGGTCATACCATGGCCGCCACATTCAATGGGTCGGTATATGTGTGGGATAACGGACCACATAGCCAGACTCGAACATGTTTCCACATGAGGGCGCCCAATTTTGTGTTTTCACCAAATGGATCCCGGGTAGTTTCTAGTAATAGCAATAATCACACCCCAAGTGTAGAAATGGTTTTGTGGGATACTACCACCGGCAATATGCTCGGGAAGCTTAATGATGCACTATCGGAACCAGAATTCATGGCTTTCTCTTCTGAAACTCCTGAACTTTTCTCCTATCACCCCTCTGAGTCTAGGGTGTACATATGGGATCTCAATACTTGTAGCATGGTAGAAGGCTGGCAAGCGGGAGAAGACCTCACATTTCATGCACTTTCCCCTGATGGGTCTCGGCTAGCGTCAAGCTCCTATGTTGATGCCTCAATCCTTATATATAACGCCCGCACAGGAGACTTGGATGCAAGCCCGCTTGTTGGACACACAGATTCTGTGCGCTCCATTGCTTTCTCACCTACTGGAGACCTAATGGCATCTAGTTCTTGGGACCTGACTATCCGCTTATGGGACATAAAGAGTGGCTCTGCCATAGCAAGTCCCTTGATTGGCCATACCAGTTTTATATACTCGGTGGCCTTCTCACCCGATGGAACTAAACTAGCATCCTGTGGGGCCGATAAATCCATACGAGTCTGGGACATTACTAGTAGCCTCCATAACATGTCCAATTCTTGGCACAATAGCCATACCTCCAAGTGGCCCTCTGACACACGCTACTTTCCCCCACACCCGAATCTTCCAGGCTGGTTCTCTCACAATAAAGAGTCACTGACACTATGGCTTCCTGACCATTACCGACGACCGTATGATCCGCACGCGCTATATTGTATTTCCTCCGTACACCATGTGGTCCCCTCAGTACATATCGACTTCTCGAAGTTTGTACATGGTGCAGATTGGACGTCCGTGATCGATGAAAAACGCTGCGGGATTGCAGCCAACTAGGTTGGATATTCAGGTCACATCAGGGCGCTTACTGGGGGTTGGAATGGTATGTTTCTCGTTTGATCCCCTGATAGTAGCACAATAATTTTGGCTTTAGTGCGATCAAAACACAATATGATATTTGATTACTAAAAAATATTGCGCATACAGCCACCCTGATTGTTCTTAGGTGCAGTTGTAATGCGTCCTGCGTTCTTCACGCAAGTGTTAAGTTTTGTTTTCACACACCAATGTATCTCACATTCATAACATCGCTTCCGTTGTCATAATTGCTATATCTACCGGTCACAGTTGCCCTAATAGACCCTACCTCAGTAGCGCTTGAAGGATAATGACTCTGAAGTCGCCTTCAAATTAGTGTACTCACACGTATGGCTCCAAAGAACTCTGGGGCAAACACTAGCTTCTAGCTAGCTCTCGGGTTCCAATGGTTGTGGGGCCCGTATTTCATACCTGGCGTCGCCAGGATCTAGATACTTGCGGCGCCTTGTCTTAAATGTGGCCAAAAAGGCGGCTTCGAAACGGAACTATCATTAGCCGGTTTAGTTCATACTTGATATATGGAGGAGATGAGCCCAATGGGCGATGTTGTGCCATGGCAAGTCGGTATTCTTCGAGGCGACTGCGTTAGTCGAAGCCCGTAGCGTACTCGTTCGGCCCCACCCACCACACCGCTCTGCTTGCAGGCAGGGTTGGCCACCCGACCCACGAGCCCTCCTCGCGTCTCGGTGCTTCGGCTCTCTCACCCTCGGCGAATCCCTCTCCGCTGGTAGCCCCCCCCCCCACCACCACCACCACCAGAACTCATAATCCCAGTCTATCCCATGTATATATATGCTACATTGTTTCGAATACCACACGTTCCATGTCCTCCGCCGAGCCACGTCCCTTCCTCCGGGCTAAGTTGTCTTTTCTGTCACGTCCGAGCGCGTCCAGGCTACGTTAGCATATATGCGCACTCAAGGGGCCCGAGAACGAGTGGTTTATGGTCTCAGTATCAACAAAGGCTTTCGTCTCGCTTCACGGCTTTGGGCTCTTACCCAGTACCACATGACAAACTCGCGGGAATCCTTAGGCACTCTATAACAACTGATCGAAATTAGAATAACTACCAGAGAAGTAGAGCTATACACTTGATTATCTAAGCTTCAGTGTAATAGCATGAGTCGAGTGGCGATTGCCTTGGCGATTGCACAGGAGTAGTAAACTAAAGGATGACGAACGAGCTGATAGCAAGCTTTGTTTCCATCTCAGATTGGTTGACGAGGATAGAACTGTTTTATTTTACAACTCTGGTTGTGGTTGAAACTGCCTTTGCTTTTTACTCGTTTCATTAAAACAGTCCTTTTACACCATCCGCCCCACCGAGCGTAGTCTCGATCTTGGATTTGGCTAATACATCAAGGGTGCGTTGGGTTTTGTTAACATTAACAAAAGTCGTGCACGGAGGAAGAGCACTTACGCTCGAACTGCAAGTACATATAACCGCACGCCATATGTATGGAAAGCGCAGCAAAATACTTACGTATGCAAAGGGGTGGGATCCATCTTCTGAGAAATCGATGCGTCCTAGGTTGCCATCGGCTTTGAACTTTGCGAATGATTCTCTAATGGTGATAGGCCCTGTGAATAGATCGTCGTACCACAGTTCGCCTTCAACTGATGGCGGGGATACATACCCAGTCGATGTGACCTGGTCTTAGCACCAACTAGGTGCAATGTCAGCCCGCTGGTCAGACGAATGTCCCAACTATTGGAATATTTACCTGTAGATTCACTTTCAAAGCTCACATCCTTGTTTGGAGCCTTGAAGGGCAATTGCTGCTCGTCGTCAACGGTCTGGAGAGTGAAGCTGGCCGGTAGGTGGTTGCTGAAATCGGGATCAGACATTGCAAGTTGTACCTAGTATGGATGATTGTTGTTGGTGGGGCATTGGTCCCTCACCCAGGGTTTTTATGGACGAAAACACCACGGGAATTTCTTAGATGTTACGCGATATTACGGAGCTATGAAATCATTGTCATAATCGCATTATAACTCTATTATACCCGGAATACCACCGGGAGTTAGTATCAAACTCCAGATCCAAAGGCTCCTCGATCATTCTGTATAGAAGGGGTCTACGCCATCATTCTCCTCATGAATATATGGGATTTTTCTAATGTACTGTTGGCGTCATAATATGAACAATATGTAACGTCACACGAGGGTGATTTTCTTGATCGAAAATCGCCCGGTCACACGTGGCCTCATACGCGCTGAGTTTTGAGGGTTGGCTGACGGTATCTAGTCGTCGATTTGGCCCTTTCACTTGACATCCTCACTGGGGTCATCTAAACTCTGTGCCTACGGTGTTCATCTCACTGGTGGTAATATGTTGTACGAGAAAGTTCTACGCGACAGACTCGAGGGAATCATTTGGTAGTTTAAAAAAATAATCTAGGCTAGAATAACAACCAGGGAAGAGGGGCCACGCATATACGGGATGATCTCGGCTTCAGCATAATAGAATGAATCGAGTGGATCGCACCGGGAGTAGTTGGTGTGATCTAAAGGGGTATACGTGAGCTGAGGCAAGTCTTGTTGTCATCTCAGTTTGGTTGACGCGGATAAGACTGATTTATTTTACATCTATGGTTATGGTTGAGAATGCCTTTGATTTTCACTCCTTCCATCACTACGAATGTCATGAATGACGACGGACGAAGTCCGACAGTTCGACGCTAGTCACGGTTCTTAAAAAACGCCCCATCTGCCCCAAACCCTGCGCCAACTGTGACGATATTCGGGTCTGCGGCTAATAGGTGTGTATTAAGTTTTGCTAATGTTAGCGAAAGGGTACGGAACCACAAGAAGAACGCTTACGCTTAAACTGCAAGTACAAATATCCGCGTACATATTTATGGCAATTGCACGAATTGTCTGTCAGGATTTCCAAGAAAAGCGCATCAAGTTACTTACGTATGCAAAAAGTCCGGGTTCATCGTCCTTGAAATCGATGCGTGCTGGGCCATGTTCGAAAGTGAACCTCGCAGATGCTTTCCTAAGGGTATCAGACCCCGGGAATAGCTCATTATACCACAATTCCCCCTTCATTGGGCCTCCACCCGGCGAAACGATTGTGTCTTAGTACCGGCGAGATACCACGTCAGCCCGCCAATCAGACGGATGTTTCAACTGCTGGGATACTTACATGTCACATGGCCTTCAAATACCGCATGTTCGTTTGGAACATCGAGGCGCATCTGCGGCCCGTCCCCGTCACCGGGTCGGAGAGAGTAGGTAGCCTCTGTGTGGTTATTGAATTCGGGGTTGGACATTGCAGGTTGGATTTAGTAGGGATGAGTGTGGTTGATAGTGCAGAGCAGACTCTCGTCCGGGCGTTTTATAGACAAAAATACCAAGAGAATTTCTTAGACCCTACACCACTCTGGAGCCATTTCTTGGAGCTGTGACATCACTGTCTGTCGAAACCTTATTGTAGCCGCGCTGTACCCGGCCTATGACACCACGGAACAACATTTTGCGTCACCACCATTTTATAACGGGTGAGGGGTGCTGCAACGTGGGGGATGTTCTCCAATGAAAATGATACGTCCACGTTTAAGACCGGTGCATTGTTTCCCGGCTGGACAACCATGAGATTTACATATATCCGGTGGGAAAACTGGGAGTGTACTCCGTGCCTTGAAACAATTTTGGGTAAAGTAATATTGTCGCGTCTAGCATTGCTCACTGAGAGTTACGGCGGCTGGACTAGACCCCCCGAACCTGTTTAGATTGACAAGGAACGCGTCATATAGCCGTTTACAAAACGATAGACGCATTGGAGCACGCACAATTAACTTCGGGGCTGTCTGAGATACCACAAAATGCCCGGTTCCCGAAGGAATTTAACAGAAAGAACTGTGGATCCATGGAGTCGTATGGAGCGGAACAGCTCCACAATACTTTCGTTGTATTCGCCGTGTTTCCCTCGCCTCCCGGGCGACTTCTAAGCTTATTGTGCATTCTTTAATGCATCTATCGATCTGGAAACTGCTGTGTGGCGCGTGGGGTTACCCCGGGCTATCGACGATAGTTCGAGCGCGATTTAAGAACAAAAATGAGAAAGGCGCCCAAAGGTCGTGTCACAAAAGCTAAGCGGAATAGTGATCGAGCGGGCTCTCTGCGGCTCGTAGCACTACGAGTTGGATGAGCGATAACTACGAACCAACCGGTACACGATGAGCCAGAAACATACCCGGGTGCTTCATGTCCTTGACTCCGAGACCTTAAGCTTGGCGCGTGCAATGGGACATCGTGGTATTGAGTAAGAATTCCCCCGAGGGTGAAGTTATTGTGTCAGAGCAAGTACAGTGTCTAGATCCAGCAGATTAGCGTAAGGGGAGTGAGAATTCCAGAGTAGAGAATAAGCGCGGAGAAGGTGGATTCAGTGCCATCGATCAACAGCAGCTAAGCGCCCGCCTCGGCGATCGTTTCGAGACAAGTGTTGTACACTTCTCTGATCGAGCATAAATAATCGTGTATATACCGCGTTTCTAATCGTACTTACGGATGTGTCTCGTTATATGCGCACCCAAATCAACTTAGCATTCTCTTGTATCGCACGGATAAACCTTGGGAACTGGGGTGGATCACAATCACATATCATTTCCCATCTCGGCTGTAGAGCTCGAATATATCGTATTATTGTTCGGTGCCACCTCGGCCTCTGCGGCTGCGTCTTCGTTCACATCGGTGACGAAGCGGTGTACGAGCTGCGAAAGAAACCCCTCAGCGTCACTGTGCATCGATGGGGAGTCCCGCTTCAGAGATCGCCTCCGCATGCTCAAGCCCCTCGTGAAGTTCGTCGAGTGCTTCTCCTATCGCCTCGGTTTCCTCGTCGACTCGTGCTTCTGCTGTGGCCACCTCTGGTATTTTCGTTTGAGGCTGTTTCGTGCCTCGCTTGTGGCCTCAAACTTGCGCATTAGGCTTTGCTTGAGTACAACCGTGTTCGGACCAGTATTACTGAAAAAGGTATATGCGTTCATTGATGTCATTGGCTACATGCGGTAACTGATGTCACTTGACCCTTTGGCGCATACATCATTTTGACCCCAATTGACTAAGGTTATAACCCGTCAAAACCCAATTGACGAGTCAGAGGCGTCATTACCCTGACTTTTTGACGCTGTCAAATCAACTCTGCTGCTGCACCCATCACGTGACACAAACCACGCGTTTCGGCACTCTCCCGCCAGGCTAGCCGATCCGTATAAGGCAAAGGAGGATGTTCGGATGGACTCGAGTCCAGGCTATACGTAAATTAAGACAGTACATACCCCTTCGTGTCGGGCGCTTAGTTTACTGGCCCCCCTTACCCCGCTTTGGAGCTGGGCAGACCCCGAGCCTGATCGCCAATGGGCTAGAGTTCCCGATCACTGCGTCATCATACCGTGTGCAATAGAAAGTGGAATTCGTGTACACTCTGCAGGTGTTCCTCCATCAGCCCAGCACTTGAGTGCCCACTCTATAAAGTACTGCATACGTAGCTCTCCGAGATCTTCAGCCTCGACTTCCAACGAACGTCCTAACATCAGAGGCGACACCTATTCTCAATACTCATGCCTTCGCT
>WSTI01011721.1:0-11439 GCA_019616915.1 Ceratobasidium sp. 423
TGTTGTATAATGTTTCACGTGTGTTACGCCCGTAGTTGTTGTATTAATTGTATTTATTTCCGCGCCTGTGCCTTCGATGAGATGGCCATGAAGTAGATCTGTCAAATGACTGTAACTTGGACCATGGGTTACCTCGCAACGGAGACATGTTTTGCGTGCCTTGGGCCAAACGATATTATTTGAACTCACCACCTCGCGATTGAAGAACAAGAAGCTTCCGCTTTTGGTTGGCTGGTGCCCAATTACGGGATCGAAGCCCGAGGTCCAAGTGAAGTGACCCATCATGTTTGTAATTTGCCACACATGGCTTCGGCGGTAATATTGTGGTGGCTACCAACAGCAGATGATTATATAAGGAGTGGGAGTCAGTTCAGTGCCGCAGCTTTGCGACTGGCACCCCAGACTCTACATAACCCGCTCTCAACTCCAACCTCAATTCTCTTCGCTTGCATTTGTCGAGAATTTGTGGTCCCTAGTCGTTCCTTACTCCAACGCGTCAATCACGCCCAGTATTGGTGAGATAACTTCCTTTTACGCGTGGCGCAGCAAATTAAGACGATCGCGGGATTCGCTTCAGTTGATTGCTATGTGCCATTGGGCCAAGCTGGGTCACGGCGGAGAGATGGTTTGGGTCAATTGCCAGCAGCCATCTTGCAGCGCGATGGCTCAACACCGAGCTTCTCCTCCGCGTCAAGGGAAAGTCACCCCTTCTGACGGTGTTGGTGAACTTTCCATGGACCTGTTGTTTGAATACAACCAGAGGACGCACTCTCTCGACCAACCTTAGGACTATAGATACTAGAGCTATAGTCTTGCTTTCCTGCCGCCACAGCACGCGGACATATCCCACCTCCTTCGTTATAATGACCTGTCTCTCAGTTATCTATTTCTGGTTCATCGATTGGCTCGTGCCTGCCATATTCTGTTTACGTTCGTGAATGACTCCCTGCATTTCAATTGTACACAATATCATCCCGTTCATAAGATTAATTTGCCTGGCATAAACTCAGTTGTGCGAGAAAATGGATGCGTGGCATTGTCAACGTTTGCGTGGGAAATCATACTAAAGTGATGCAATTAGTGTCAATCCCAAGCTATCTATCTATCTATCAACTAGGAACCCAGCTGTCAAGATCGCAGCGTATATCCCTCGGAAATCAACTTGTTGGTTATATGCACATCCGAATGGCAATCGAAATACATCCGCACGGCTTCTTATTTCAAATACCCGAACTTTCTCCTTTTTTGGGCGATGTTTGGCTCTGACTCGCAACTACCGACGTCCACGGGGCTGCGGTCCAGCGATCGGCGGCGCTCAACCTGTGTCTACCCAACTACCAGAAAGTTCTATACTCTAGCTTTTTAAACGACCTAGTGGACCTTTTGACAGCTACTTTGCGCGTGGCTTAGTGGCTATTGTTGCAACCCAGCATAAATACCTACGTACGCTGCCTCAGCCGGCCGTATCCTCCTTCTTTTAGTCTCCAAAGGTGGGTCTATCCCCTTATGTCTGGTTATATGAGCATGAGCTGATCAAAGAGTCGAGTTTCAACCCCAGCTCCCAGCTCGACAAACCAAGTAATCCTTTTCCCCATGTGTACTTGGTATTGTGGGCGCTCGGGCACCAAGGATGCGGGTCACATGGTCAAAAATGACTGCCTGCAATGGTGGTGCGGTACATCAAGAATGTACCGTCCAAATCTACCACCGGAGTATAGGTCGTGGTCCATTTCAGACGGAGTTGGCGAAATGTCTTTCGATGATGTCTTTTTGTATCCCAACAACTAAAAGTCCAGCCACGAATCAAGATCGTGGATTATGACACTAATGACTTGTAGCCATAGGATTATTTGTGCCTGTTCCTCT
The DNA here is from genome assembly GCA_019616915.1 of Ceratobasidium sp. 423. Taxonomy (NCBI): domain Eukaryota; kingdom Fungi; phylum Basidiomycota; class Agaricomycetes; order Cantharellales; family Ceratobasidiaceae; genus Ceratobasidium; species Ceratobasidium sp. 423. Next base: position 1,867 of record WSTI01011721.1, read on the forward strand.
TTTCTTTTCTCTTCGTTTGTCTGCTTTGTGCTTCCGATTTCAGTTACGTTGGACCGTGGTAGTGGCTAGTGGCAACATCCACAAATCACCGAATTTTGGCTTGATTGGTTTGGATTTTGCTATGTTATCGCATAACTATTAGACTCGTTTGCTTAAGCTTCAGTGGATGTCAAAAGTAGCTCCAAAGTGGCTACATACCCTGTGTACTAGACTCCAAAGTCTGCTTTGATATGCTCACGAGCGTCCGTTTAACTCGTCACAACACAAAGTCATAAAGGGTGACACCCAACTCTCTAGGCATCCTTCGACAAAGCTCCCAACTCTGGAACCAAGGTTCAGATGAATCGTACTCCAAATCCAGTAGCCCGATCGCCAGTGGCGTCTCGTGGCATATTTGAGATGTGGCGGTGAGGGGTAAACGCTATAAGCGCCCGGATGTTGCACTTGTTGATGGTTGGTTGTCAGCTGCTGCCGCCCGAGAGTTGATCATCCAGGACTGGACTTGCACTTGACAACCATCCGCCCCCATTCTACACGCTCTCTCGAACCCACACTTGTATTAAACTAACCAACGTTTCATTTTGCTATCGTTGCTTTCATTCGTTTGTCATCACACACTACACACCACTACCTATCCTACTACCCCTAGCCGCCTCGACTAACTAGCCGAACCATATGTCGTCAACACCTGAACGCGAAGCGCTTTTGACTCGCGTTGCGTTTGACCGCGATGGACTCCGACTTAGTGTTGAGCCTGAACCAAGGCCGACCCCTCCCCGTACTCCCCCACCTCAAATGCAAGAACAACTTCTGACACCGGGAGGACCTCGGTCGACACTGGCAGTACTCATAATCAAGCCTCATGCCGCAAAGCAGAGGTATGTTCGGCCGTATGAATTCAGTGCGTTATGCACGAGGCTGACACCATGTCAATAGACTCAAGATTGAAAAGAGAATCACCGAAGCTGGCTTTGAGATTCTAAAGGTAGATCATTTAAAGATGTTCACGTACGTTTTACTAACAAATTGTATTAAAGGAACGTAAAATGGGATTCCATCTTGACGCATCTGGTGTTGTTGAGCTATTCGGTGCCGATGCTCCGTCGTTGTGTGGTGAACCCGTTTGGGTATATGTCTTGTCTCGTCCTCGCTCCGCGTCTGCTCTCTCGGCGCTTGTTGGACCACTCGACCCTCTTGCAGCACGCAGGTCCGATCCCGAGAGTCTCCGCGCTTTGTACGGAGCTAACCGATGGGAGAACGGCGTATGGACGACTAAAGACGAAGCTGGCGCCGAACGCATAGTTTCCGAGCTATTTGCAGGAAGCCCGATCATGGAATTTTCTGATTTGCCCAGCATAGGCGGCTCGCCTGATCGTCGTCGGGTTCGCAAGACACCGTCTCATGCGAGTTCGATACGGAGCCATTTGAGCACCGAGAATCGGACTAGGACCGACTCCAACTCGCGTGGTGGTTCGGTTCCCCCTGCGTCTGTGACCAAGTCTCCTGGGTTCAAGGCTCGGCCTGTACCGACTACTACGACTTCTCCGTCGATTGTTCCGAAGACTACGCGTGCAGCTGATCTTCGGGCTGGAAACAACGCTCCCCCGCCGGCTCGGCAACGTCAGAGCCAGGAAGAGCGTGAACGGACGTTTGAGGGTGTTCCAGGACACAAGCGTCGAGAGAGTATCAGCGTGGCCAGCACTGCCGCTCCTGTGATCGCACCTCGTCAGAACCGTAGCGCGATGCTACGCGCCCAGAAGCAGGCCGAGGGCGATAAACCCAAGTTGGCCAAGTTCCCGAGTATGAATGATTCGCGAGAAAGGCACACAATGTCGCCTGAAGAGCTCGAGGAGAAGAACCGTATTACGTTTGATGGTGTTCCGGGGCATAAGCGCCGCGAGAGCATCAAGGTTGCGAGCACTGCTTCTCCTGTTGTTGCGCCTCGGCCCAATCGGAGTTCGTTGCTTAGGGCGCAGAAGATGGCTGCTGCTGGAGGCCCGGGACCTGGTGGTGCACCACCTTCGTCGTTCAAGGGTGCTTCCTCCGATGGACCTACGAGGACTTTGAGCACAAAGACCTCGACTGGATCAATCGGCCCTGGAAGTTCCAAGACTGATAGGCGAGCATCACTCCAGATTACACGACCTGCGCCTGCTACGGTTTCATCGCGTGCTAGTAAGAGGCTCAGTCTTGCGATTCCGCCCCAGCCGAGTTCCAACTCGAATACTGGAGCGGCGCTTACCCCCATTTCAAACGGGACCAGATCTCGACCAGTTTCTGTCAACGAAGAGGCGCCTAAAGCTCCTCCCAAGCCGAACCCCAAGAAACCGGCTATTGAGCCACGGACGAACAAGAGTGCCTTGTTGAGGGCTGCTGCCAAGTTGAAATCCGCAGCTGGGGCGTCTGTCGGGAAGAGCACTGCACGCAGGGGCTTTGCATTCTAAGTTTTGTCTCACATTTTCGTGTACCTATGATGACTTTCTTTATCCGACAAAGTTAGGGATTGTTTTGTTCGCTTCGTTTGCACAGACTGGTTCTGGTTCTCTTGTTTATATATTGGAGCTTTTGTGTAAATAAATACACGGTAGTGATATAGGTTCTAGTGAAAGGGCCACTATACGATTGTAAACATTTTCGCATATACATTACCGTCTACAATCGTATTTATCTCGGGGCGTTTGTATTTCGTCTGGGCGCTAAAATCGGAATGGCAGGCATCGGATTCAACGTCAGGGGCTGGTCCGGATAGGTCCGGATGCGAACCGTGAGTTGTCACGAGGTTTCACTCATTCGGTTGTTGTCAACTCGACTCGTAATTGTTCACCACCGTTCGTCGCACGATCGTCGACCGTACACCACCCTACGATACGACCAGATAGATACTCAGAGATTGGCTTGGATTACCGGCGCAGGAGCAGGGGCTCATTCAGTCATATTCTTGCATCTAGAGCTAATTATTCTCCCGCCAGGGGGAAATTAGGGCTAGTCTTATATGGACTCGAAGCGTCCATTATCGGCGATATTCTTGGGCGACGGGGAAAGGGCTCCGGGTACTCTTTCCCAGCTTCAGACATCCAACTCGGGAGCTGTGGGGGGAAGCGGCTTGCCCTCTCCCCCGGCCACCAACTCGACGGCGAGCACAGGCAAGGAGAGCTTACCTAAGCGGGTCCGCAAGACAAGTATTGCGTTTGCGACTGTCAAGAGCATGTTGACCGGCGAGCGTGTGCGCAAACAGCGGCATGACGACGACGACGAATTGATCGAGGACGAGGACCACACTGCCAGGCTCTCTGGCCCTACAGCGTCAAATTCGTCGGATGGGAATGACAGCATCATACTTGGCCGGTCGACCAGTATTGGCGGCCGTTCAACAAACTCTGGACATGATCGAGTCAAGAGTCTTGCGGATAGGAACCGCATGGTGAGTCTTGAATTTTTAGAGATAACCCCTATTAATTCTCGAATAGGTTTTGGATAAGCTATCTTCTATTTCTTCAGCGGCGTCTTCCCGTCTCAACTCGCCTGCCCCTAATGACCGAGTACCACTTACTGCCAGCACCCTCCGATCTCGCGCCGTGTCTCCCATGCCTCCCACGAGCAATACCCTCTTTCCCCCCAAGTCAGGCGCATCGGCCTCTGGCTTGTCTCCCCGGGGCTCACACGCCTCGCTCAGTTCCCCCAACGGCCGTTACGGTCGGGACCTAGAACCAGAGACCCCATCCTTTTCGTCCAGGGTCCAGTCCTCGGACAAGCAGATACGCGATTCTGAAGAATCCACGACTCCCAAAGATCGAGAACGGCTTTACGCATCTCAGCGCGCACCTCCGTCTGCCTATACCGTCAGCACCGATGGATCTGCGAGTGGGATGCGCCGGGAAGGCAGTGTTCGCGTTTCGTTTTCCCGCAGTCGTCAGGAGATGGACGTCGATGAGTTTGGCGTGAATCGATCCTCCCAGGCTCAGTCTCTGTCCCAATCTCAATCTCGCCAACGAGCCTATTCTTCCGAGTCGGATGACCGCAGTATCACACCCCCGGCTGACGCTTCTCGACGATTGGCGGTCGAGCAGACGTCGGGTGGGCGTGGGCGACGAATATCGATTAATGAACCGAATGTGTCTCCCACCAAGCCTCGAGAGCCTATGCGCACTCGTGCGGCAGCGGGAACATTGGGACGTCAACGCACTAGCGCCGAGGTCATTGAGCGCACTGTTGCTGCTGCTAGGAAAAGCCCTGTACGTACCCGCGGAGCTTTACCTTCCGAGTTCCGCAGCAATACAGAAAGCAAACGGTCCAGTTGGGATGGCAAGCGGTTTAGTTTGGATGGCAAGGTAAGACTACTTAGGTTTGGGGTTTGCTTGTACTTACGCCCATCGGTAGCGCACATATTCCCGAGGAGCGAATTCTCCTGAGCTCCGTCGCGATAGCGGAAACCGTCCATCACCCGCAGCTGGATCACGAGCGGCCACTGTCCGTGAAACCTCGCGTCGCACCCATTCTCGCTGGGCGAGTGAAGACGTGTCAGGTGATGGCAACGACAATGGCAATGGTCGCCCTCGTTATGACCGGCGCGGCGGAAGCATCGAAAGTCCCATTATTCCCGGCGGACGAAGTGTTGTGGGGGAAAGTTTGAAGGCTGCCGGCATTACTACACGTCGTGATATGAACGAGCCAAATGGCCGCTTGGTCGATAACCGAGACTCGATCGATTGGGAGGTTGAGCAACTGCGGAACGGAATTGCACGAGTAGGTGTTGGGGACGACCGAATCCATGAAGAAGAGGATGATGATGAAGGGGAGGAAGAGAACACGACCCCCGGGAAGCGCGCCACGGGCCATCCGGTCCAAACGATCATCACGTCTCGGCCTGGTACATCGAATGGAGATTATGTAGATGATGGACCACGTACGGCGCCACCGGCCTTGCGCCAATATCGGTCCAATACGGGTCTAATGACGCCCTCGGGTTCAGGGACCGTGCGCGAACGAGCCGCCACCCCTGTGACTCCGGCCATGTTGGTATCTGCCGCGTCAACCGAACACATCCGATTGATGCTCGAGTCGTTTGCCATGTTCGAATCCAGCCTCGCTCGACAAGAGGCGAGCAATCCAGGCGGGGGAGTGAGCGAACTGCTCCAAAACGCCGATGTGGTGGTCCAAGCCTCTCAATCCCTCAACCGCATGTTACGCGAATCTGCTGCCCGAGCGTTGTCTGAACAGATCGAATCCGAGGTGGAAGATCGGGACAGTCGGGAAGTCGAGATTTGGAGGATTGCTAGCGCCGAGTTTAGAGACGCGGTCAAGGTATGCGACGAGCTCGTTCGCTCAATGACGAATTTGTTGTTGGGCGTTGGGCGGGTTGTGAAGGATCATAATGATGAGCCGGGGAGAAGTGGAAGGGTCAGTACATCAGGTCGGATAAGTGCTGATGGTGCCCGGACCGGGCGAATGAGCACCGAGGGCGTGAGAAGTGGACGGATGAGCGCAGATGGTAGTACGAGGAGCGGGAGAATGAGCGCTGAGGGGTTGAGACCAAATAGGCTCATCGAGGACGATAGGAGAAATGTGGAAACTAGGCGGAGTTTGGATGGTAAGTTCTGCAACTAGATCGGGGAGTGATTTACTGATATATTATGTAGGCGAGGCTTGGATATCATCGAGCCGCGAGCCGACAAGGCTTCACGATCCTCTCAGACCACAGACTTCCATGAGCCTCATCCGCGAGCAACGCCGGGACAGTCCTCTCGACACCAACCCACTCCGACAGTCTACGTCGCGCCGTTTCTTCCCTAGCCAGACCTCGTCGCCTGCTGCAGGTCCCAGTGATGGAGACATGTCGTTTGGGACCGACAGCTACGAGACCCCTTCCCCCGCCACCCGCCACATGCCCCACAACGGTGAACACCACCGCGAACGGATGCTCTCCGTCGCACCTACCCTCTCGGCCATCCCATCTGAATCACTCGTTCCTCAAGCGTCCAAAACCCCGGCCATGACCCGTCGGCCCCGCATCTCTGTGGGCACCGTACGCGCTTCAGCACCCTTCCCGACTCCAACTACCGCCCCTGCGCCTACGCAATTGAGCACTGCGACCGCGCTGGGAAACGGTTCCCCCGAGAAGCGATCAGCCTCGTACACTGTCTCCCGTCGTTCGGGCGGTGTAGCAGCAATGGTGGGACTCGGGCACCAACACCACGCTCGTAAACGCACAATCTCGGCCGCTGATCCAATGGATCCCGAGGTTACGTCCCCAGTTGATGATATCGACGAAGGTAGCCCGACTCAGAGAATCACTACGAGGAACCCGCGCGCTTCGGTTGAATTTTCACTGGACGAGGGGACCGTTAATGGATTAGAGAGGGAACGTAAGGGCAGGAGACGCGCTACTGAACTGTTTTCATAAATGATGGTTAGCGACCCTCATTTTGTCCGTGGCTCATCCACTGACCCTGCACTGCAGAAAAACGAACCTACGAATCTTTTGGCTTGTTCTAATGTTCGGGATATCTTTTTGGGCTTTTTTTAGACGAATCTTCATGTGATACCCCCCTCTACCACCATCCACGAACGATTGTATTTTGTTTTGTTTGAGCTTTTTGCGATTTGGGCGACGATAATGAGTAAAGTAGCTTAATCTACTATCCGCGTTTTTCTGTTCTGTGTCCATTATTGCAATATATATTTATCACGAGTGCATTAGTGTGAGTCAAGGGCTATGATGTCGAGGCGTTGGCATGGTGTCCCTGACCGTGAACCCCACTAGCAGTGATCGGTGATGCTGACCGTTGGCATTGAGTTTCGATCGACACCGGATCACACAAGCTATATAATGTTGCTACTGGGCCACCTTGCTCTCAACCACCTTGATCATGCCACCTCGCCGTTCTGCCCGCAACGCCAAACCAGCTCAGGAAGCTGAAGAGACGACGACCAGCACCGGCGCGAAGAAGCGCGACCATAGCCCGGAACAACCCCCAGCTGCAAAGAAACCCCGTTCGACCGCCAAGGGCAAGAATGCTGCAGCTAAGAATGCCGAGCCTGAGCCTGAAGTCAAGGATGAGAAAAATGAGGCTGGTCCTAGTGATAGCAAGCCTGTTGTTCGACGACGTGCTGGTGCTACACCTGTAGACCCGTTTTCAGGACTTGAAAGTATGTTTCAACTGTCCTTGTCCTTTTGCACGTCCTGACATTGACTTCTTGCCAAGGCACACATCTCGTCTACTGCGACCCATCCGGTGGAGAGACCTATGCCGCCCTGTTGAATCAGACCAATCTTGATGGTTCAAACAATAACAATAAATTCTACGTATTACAACTGTTGCACCCTAAAAGCGATCCTGCAAACAGCGTATTATTTACTCGTTGGGGACGAGTTGGTGAGCGGGGCGCGTCTCAGGAAAAGGGTATGTTCAGGAAAGCTTGTTCCTTTGTGGAGAAATGGTATTGATAGGACGGAAAGGTCCGTTCCCGGCGAAGCAGGCTATTCAGGAATTCAAGAAGCAATTCAAGAGCAAAACGGCTGCTAATTGGGAGGATCGTAAGACGATGGTACCAAAGAAGGGTGAGTGGCAATGGCAAAAGTTGAAGATGCGACTGAAATTGGAATTTGGTTAGGGAAGTACACTTGGCTTGGTAAGATTAGTTATTGCCGACATCCTTAACTCTTCAATAATTTGCTCGTAGAACGAGACTTTGAAGCCGAGGTCGGGTCGGACGATGAAAACCAGGACGAATCGGGTGTCAAGAAAGAAGAGCAGGATGAGGAAGAAGAGCCGGAAGGACCTCCTCCTGAGTGCACCCTGCACGAACTTGTTCAAGACGCATGTCGCTTGATCTTTAACAAGGAGTAAGTGGTTCATCTTGACCTTTGCTCCACGCTGACACCTATTTAGTGTCATGAATGCGCATTTGTTGGCTATGAAGTACGATGCCAATAAACTTCCGCTAGGTAAAATGTCCAAGACTACGATTCTGAATGGTTTCGCAGCTTTGAAGAAACTGTCCGAGGTGCGGATGCTTGTGCCATGGTTGGAATAAGCCTCATCCAGTATAGGTTATCGATAATCCGAGCGGAGCCCTTGCGCAAGAACTCGGTGGACGTAATAAGGCTTGTGCAGAACTTAGTGGTCGATACTATTCGTACGTATTTTATTGGGGCGATGCTTTCAGTCACTGAATCATCTTGAATAGTGTCATTCCGCACGATTTTGGTCGTAACAAACCAATTATCATTGATAACAACGACACCCTCAAGAGAGTCAGTACAAACTAGCAAAATCATTCGACCCGAGTTGACTGACACATGGTTTCAATAGGAACTCGAGCTCGTCGATTCGCTTGGAGACATGTCGCTCACCGCCTCTCTTATGGCTCCGAAGAAAAAGATCAAAGCTACTCATGAATTGGACTCTCAATTGGCCAGCCTCGATCTCTTGTCGATGGATGTAGTAGATTCGAAGTCTTCGGAATTTGCTTCTGTACTCAGGTACAGCCAAGACACATACAATGGTATCGGAGTAAGTATCTGATACCCTCTTAACCCGAACATTCTACTAATTCCAGTGTAGTCTTGCTATAGCAATGGGGGCGGACAAAGGAAAGCAAATGTTCACGCGTTATTCCGTATTGAACGCAAAGGCGAACGAGAACGTTGGGTCAGTGGTGGCTGGGATAAAGTTGATGCTGGTCAACGATTGCTCCTATGGCATGGCTCTCGCTCCACTAACTTTGCCGGTATTTTGAAGCAAGGTTTGCGTATTGCCCCTCCCGAAGGTTCGTGCCACTGCTGTTGGTTGGCTTCTTTGACTCGTGTGACTCATGTACTGTCCAGCCCCTGTTACTGGATACGAGTTCGGAAAGGGTGTATATTTCGGTGATGTCCGTTTTATCTTCGCGCCAATGCTCACACAGATCATCTTGCTAATTTCATCCTGTTTCAGATGCTGGCAATCAGTGCCAACTATACACATTGCTAGTGCGTGCATTACCGAATCCATTCTACCTATCCTTATCTCATCGTCATCTTCAGCCAGAGTGCCGGAATGGGCCTACTATTACTCTGCGAGACGGTGACGAAACCGTACCATGAGGAGTATGGGTTCAACTTCCACGCGGACAAGACCAGCAAAGAGAAGGGCAAAGTGTAAGAGCTATTCGGCTTGATCCCTACATCACGATTTCCTAACTGGTATTGAATCTCAGAGCGACAAAGGCCATGGGTAAGTTGCAACACCCCGATTGGAAAGATGCAGGCGAGGCGCTTGGTCGTCCAGATATGGTCGGAGTTATGATGCCTGGTGGTAAAGCCCAGGATGTCAGCTCCACGTTCCCGAAACCTACTGTGAAGGTGGAAGATAACTGGAATGAGGTCAGTGTTGGTCTTTGTTTAACGCGCATATACTTATATTTTTATTAGTATATTGTTTATGATGTGGCTCAGATTCGTACAAGATACCTTTTGATGGTTCAGTTTAGCTAGAGTGGTTATTGTTTCCAGTAATGCATGGGTTTTACCTTGTGCTCACGCTCTCCAAGTTTTCTTGTCGTGTATTTATATCATGTTGTCTTAAGTTACTG
>WSTI01011722.1:0-11411 GCA_019616915.1 Ceratobasidium sp. 423
TTTAGTTGCCTTGCCCTTATGGGTACAATGCTTTGGAGCTACCAGCACTTGTCTGGGATCATAGGTATGTCTGCTCCTCATGACATGGTCAAGCATGGTAACTGAGAAAGATAGTCTTCATGAAGAAAGTTTTAGTTTGTCAGTCTATAGTGAGTACAATGGTGGCCAACCCGAGTAAATTGGGTATCGATAGTAGAGTTACTAAATTGTAGATCATGGACTTGTCGACAGATTTAAACGATTGGTGTCATCGTCAATATCACGTTTGCTATGACAAGGTATCGATTGTAATGATAGGCATCCCACCGCTTGGGTCTCAACCGCGAAGTTGGCGCACATGAAGCATGGGCGGCAATTAAGTAATCTTGTATACACTATACGACGATTTCATACAATATCTTTTACCATGGAACCTGGCACTAACAGTAGTGCATACAACTCAGGCGTTCTTGACAACCACACAAATTCGGGATATTTGACGCAGAGTTATGACAGCAAAGCATCGTAACCTACGATAGAAACACTCACACACTCTCAACACTTCAGCGTTCTACCAGTACCAATGGCCATCACCACGCCTAATATTGTAGTCGTAACCAAATTCTCCGCACTCAAAGGTGTGTCTCTCATGACATAAAATCTCTCTCCGGGTTGAAAGGCAAAAAATCAACTTAAACCCCAAGTAAAAGAACAAACAAGCACAATAATGGGCAGGTTGAGAGCATACTGTACAATAACGCGATGGTAGAGGTACAAATCGTGAAGCCTAACCACAACTGGAGCGCAAAAAGAGAGAGGACCGAAACAGGCGAAATACAATTAGATAGGTTATATGATACTTTTGGTTCAAATGTTCGGGAGTCAAACTTAAGGCGAAAAAGGTAGTGAACAGTCCATAATGATGATAAATTAATGGTGGGTTGGGGGTGTTGCGCGCCCCGCAAGTTACGGGTGTGAGTAATACCGGATGGGTGATGATCAGTGGATAGGAGGAGACTCGGATGAGCGATAACGGGCGGAACAAGGGGCAAGGGATAAGACACGAAGGACAAGTGGGGGACGCTGCCTAGTTGCCGTGTGAAGCCATGAGCTCCGTGAGCGCACGCGCAATCATGTCAACGCCCGCACTGACAGCGGGGCGATGGGACTCAGCGATATGCGGAGAAACCTTTTGCGCAAACTTCTGCAGAGAAAAGGTCAGTAGGGGATATGCAATAAAATATAAGAAGGACGTGCATCGGGGTGCCAAATGAGAATAGCGGCCCGGAGGCGGGTTTTTGGGGTCTTGTCCTTAGAGTGGTGAGGCGAGAGGAGAAAGGCAGCGATATTCTCGTTGGTGAGGTCGTTGAACGAATTGGCCTGGCCTATAATAGGCCAGGGGATGTCGAAGAAGGTGACCCTACCCGATTTCTTGTCCTTAGGGGGTTTGGCTTGCTTTGAGAGAGTCAGCGAGTGAGCATACATGTCAGCAGTAAACGCACCATGAGCTCTGTGCATGCCTCGGTATAAATCGCCCAAGCGGCTTCTACGGATGAAGGGGAGTCGGCGCGACGCGCCCGGTCCTTGGTAACCCGCTCACGGGTTTCCTGTTCTCCGCGGGCGCGGTTCTCGTTCTTTTTGCGCTCGCGCTCAGGGTGTTGCTGCCGGCCAGACCCACGCTCACCCTTGTGAAAACTATCACGATTCCCGTCGCGGTCCCACTCCTTATTGCCCACACCAGCAGCAGGGTGACGCGCCTGAGAGCGGCTCCGCTCAAACTCCCGCTCTCGCTTTTGTTCTTGCTTTCGTGTGTGCAATTTGTGCCCTTCTTCGGCCCGCGCCTGCGCCACCCTTCGCAGTTTTTCATCCAATTCTCGACACACCTCCTCCTGCACACGGGCGGCATCGGCAGCCAATTGCAGACCCTCCTCGAACCATGGCTGACCCTGTGCCTCACGCTGGCGCTCCTCCATGCGTTTGAGCGTCGCATCGCGCTCGGCACACAGACGAGCCCGGCGGTCTTGAGCATCTTGCTGATGTTGCTGAGTCTGGGCGGGGGAAGACCGATCACCTTCCTGTTTGGCCGAGCGGCGTGCGTTGGAGTTTGGGAGGGGGGAGTGGGATGGCGCTTCTCTGCGCGAGTGAGTGTACGTGTTTGGGGAAGCTGACAGAAGCTTGGAGCGGGGACCGGAGGTTGGGACAGACGAAGAGGCTGCCAAAAAGTTCGGTACCGAGGCAGACGTGCGACGAATGGAACGGGGGGGTGGCGACGCTGGGCGGTAGTGGTAAAAGTACGAGGGGTAGGGCTTGGTCGGGGTGGAGGCAGGGGTGGCGTATGTGTAATTGTACTGTGGCTTCGAGCCCGACGGGGGACAGTCGGTCGAGATCGGCGTCGGGTACGAATTTAAGTGCAGGCGCGAGTCGATGGCGTAGGCCATGGTGTGCTGCAACGCGGGCTCTGGATGGGAAGAGCTCGGGATTGTTTTTGTTGTTGTTGTTGTTGTTGTTGTTGTACCCAACACTGCCCTCTTGAGAGAAGGGAATTCGGAACACACCTCAAGCCCCCACCCTAATCTATAATCCCCCAGCGGTTCGCTTCCGCTGATTGCGATTTGGCCCAGACCAATGGTCGAGCCGATCAATCCATCCGTATCCTGCATGTATTGCTGACCAGGAGGTGAAACACCACCACCCCTTGGGCATGCATATCACCTGCAACCTGAGCCCAAATCAACCTGTTTTAGTGGAGTATAGCAAGCGCCTTGGTCACATGCTTACAAGGTTGCGGCAAATATGAATTTGTTCAATTAGGGGCATCATCCGAACAGAATATACTGTCGTCGAGACCATCTAACGGACTGCTCATCAATCCAGCTCAGCAGCTTATTGTTCCAGATCTCACCTGCCGTATCTCATATCAGTCCACGCCTACCACCGGACCCCACCATCGCATGTAGTGTGGCCTACTTGCTTGTTGCCCCTCTTCACTCCACCGCCTGAATACGTGCGTGCTACACTGCCAGCAACACCAGAATCGAACTAAACATTAAATACTTCGCTGCTCACCACGCGGCACACTCGACTTGGATTGCCAACCTTAAACGTCACCGCCAATAGGGGTGTTCGCCGTTGAGGCTACTGTGAGGTACCGGTAAGTTATGGTCGCTCTTGGGGCGGATGCAGTTGCCCCACATGCTGAAACGTCTGACATAATCCAGGCCCTATGCCTCGTGCTTGCAATGCTTCGTATGACGGAGGGACATTCAAACACGTGACTCCTATTAGCTGTGCATCTGCGGGATGTTCTCACCCCAGTCCATCGTAAGGGCGTCTACTGCAGTTTGACGCTTAACTCGTATTTTGGCTCATGTTTCATATCCCTAAAACAGGAATGAAATAAACCCTACGTATAAGAGGTAATTCTCCCCGCATATATCCAGGAATTGCCCGTCGAATACCCATTTTGGAACCCCTAGTCGATGGCACACGCTGAATTTGGTAATATGCTCATCTTCTAGGCTCACGGACGTAAATACCAGTCAAAAGTTCCGCATCTAAATCAGAGTATCTACATACAATGCGACACGTCTGAGAAGAATCCAAAATATCACACTCAAAAGACAGAAAAAAGAGACTTGTTTGAAAGTTCGATCCTTATATGTGTTGTCCTCCTATTTCCCGAGACGAACACGCGGTACCAAAACGAGGCAAACTTTGGCCTTGGTACGTTCGGTGTCCGTTACCTAGGCCGACTTGGTCGGCTTGGGGCTGGGCGAAGGAGGGGGAGGGGGAGGCTGTTAATAAAGTGGGATAATGAGTATTTATGCCTCAATCAGTAATGTGTAGCCATTACCTTGTGCGAGAAGGTGGGCTTGGGAGGGAGAGAGCTAGGGGGAGGAGGGGGAGAGTGGCTCGAAACGGCACGTCCCTCAAAGGAGTGTGGAGGCGGGAGAGGCTAGTACCGTGTGAGTTACTACTATGAGCTGGAAGTGGGCATGCGACCAACCTTGCCCGAGAAGGTGGGTTTAAGAGGGGGCGAGAAAGTCGGCTTGGGAGGGAGCGAGCTTGGAGGAGGCGGGAGCGAGTGGCTCGAATCGGCACGGGGCTCAAACGAGTGAGGTGAGGGAGGCTAATCATTCTGTAAGTTGCTTGTCCGACTCGGAACAAGTTTAGCGCTTACCTTGCCCGAGAAGGTTGGCTTCGGGGGAGGCGAGAAAGTTGGCTTGGGAGGAAGCGAGCTCGGGGGAGGAGGTGGAGGCAGGTGGCTCGATGGAGCACGCGCCTCGAGCGAGTGAGGTGGAGGGGGCTAGACCCGGGGACCCAAATATGAGCATGACCTCTAAATCATATTGAAACGCGACGGACCTTGGGGGAGAAAGTTGGCTTGGGCGGGGGAGAGAACGTGGGCTTCGGAGGAAGCGAGAACGAGAACAGCGGCGGGCTTGGGATAGCGCGCTCGGCGACCGAGTGAGGGGGAGGCTATAACCAAAGTGTCAATCATTCACCTGAGCGCTACGAATGCAGAGCTTGAACATACCTTGTGAGAGAACGTGGGCTTAGGATGATGCGAGTGCGACCCAGTTGGCTTTGGGGGCGGCTTGACGCTGGACGGGGGAGCACGCTCCACCTGTGTTGAAACCGTCAGTTCACTCAAGACCGCTGCGTGAAAGATAAACTCGCCGGAGAGGCGGCAGCGAGGCCGAAGAAAGCGACAAGAGCAACAAGAGCTTTGACTTGCATATTCTTACCAAGAGACGAACGATCGAATGTAGAGCAGTGAGGAAATGAACCCCCATTCGTCTCGTCTTTTATACCGCACTCACCGTTCGAGCGGCCCGGACCGCCATGTAGCCACTACCGACTCACAAGTATTCTCAAGAAGAATATCCGAAATTGTCTGGGTATATGCACACCAGCAGAGCCCGTTTCGGTGTGGAACATAGTTGCTTCGAGAGACTCGAGAACAGTCAATAATAGCACCTGAGACGTATGCGACTGATTCTTCCGTGCGCAGCATAACACCTTGGAGACCCGACGTTAACATCATGCATTGACAAAATGGCGTGCGTTGATTCGAGAGTGCTAGAACGAGGCCGACAATATCAACCCTTAGTGCGGGGGTAATCTAAAATTGGATCAAGAAGCTAGCAAAAGTCCAGAAATATCGACGAGTTCAGAGTTCGATCGTATAGTGTATCATCTGGTGATAGCTCATGATGAACATATTCTTGCTGCGGAGAACTCTAATTAAGCGCTTCTGAGGTCGAGCAGGCTTAAAACGGGTCTTTCTCGCGAAAAATCAGGCGGGGGACGTCTAGGGTCGCTTAATGTGCGAATGCGGTACATATGCCACGTAGATAGAGTGACGGGTAGAGACACAAGAACGATAAGCCGCATCGTGCGATGGGAATGCTATATTAGGTTGGGGCGTGTTAAAGGAAGCGCGCACTGGTTGAATCCTGCGCGTTAGAATCCCGGGCGAGGCAGGAGTCCGTAGTCCGCCGACGGTAAATGGTGCAACCGAGCGTCTGTACGGAGCTGTGAGACGCACGGGAATCGGGGAGAGATCCATTTTCAGCTAAGGGCCTGGCGGCTCATAATCAACACAAACGTGGGCTATTTATGGTCGGGTGTCGCTATCAGGACGGTTCGGAAATCAATGATCTTGTCAATTTGCAATTTCAATAAACCACTGTGGTTACATAATATCCAGAACGGGGTAAATCACCTTCAATTCTAGTAACCACTAAATTTACCTCAACCCAGTAAAATCACCCATTAATAGCTCCTTCCGAACATAGTCCACCTCTTCGCCTCGCCTCCGCATCCAACGCACTTCGTGCCCTTCTCGAGCGCACCCCACCTCTCCTGGTCAAACGGAATACACAACGACTTAGCACCCGATGATGGACTGCGCTCGTCAGCTTGCTCAGCCGCTTCCTTGGCGCTCTTATCCTTGATCGCGTCCTCACAAGACTCCTGCTCACACCATGGAATCACAACGACGCATTTCTGCTCGAGAGTCGGGGTCAACTGGGACCACTCCTTGACGACCTTGAGGCGGTCGTCATAGGTTGACTTGGCGCGGTTATACATGTCAGATTGGATAGTTTCGAGTAGGGTTGGGATGGAGGTTTGGAGGTCTGCGAGGGGGATGGGAGCTTTGGCGTTGTTATCGCGGCGGACGGAGAGGGTGCTGGACTTTTCGAGGTCCAGAGGGCCAATTTCGAGTCGGATAGGAACACCCTATAAATATTTGATTAGCATTTTGACTCATTTATAATAAGATAAGAACGCACCTTTTGCTCCCAGTCGTTGAACTTGTACCCAGGAGTATACCCGTCTCGCAAGTCTGCCCTGGCCCGTACGCCGACTTGCTTCAAAGTCTTGACAACGTCGGTGCAAGCATTCGAGATCTTCTCCCTCATCTCATCCGTCGTCTTGGCCGTCACTCCGACGGGAACGACGATAACTTGAACATTCGCAACTCGTGGGGGGAGAACCAAGCCCTGGTTGTCACCGTGCACCATGACCATGACACCAATCGTACGAGTCGACAGACCCCACGAGTTTTGCCATACATAGGCCTTGCCGGCTTCCGGATCAGCGAGCTTGGCTTTGTCGGCTGGGGTCAAGTTGGGATCCTCAACGCTAATATTGAACATCTTGCTAAAGTTCTGGCCAAGACAGTGGCTAGTCGCGCCTTGAATTCCACGTCCAGAAGTGGGGACGAATCCTTCAACGGTCGTGGTATACAGCCCTCCCGCGAATTTCTCCTTTTCGGACTTGACACCGGGAATGACGGGGACGGCGAGGAGCTCTTCGTATACACGACGGTAGAGGTCGAGAATGTCTCGGACTTCCTTGTCGGCTTCGGATCGAGTGAGGTGGGCGGTGTGGCCTTCTTGCCAGAGGAACTCGCGAGTACGCAAAAATGGTTGGGGGTTCTTGAATTCCCATCGGACGACCGAGTTCCATTGGTTGAGTTTGAGCGGGAGGTCACGATGGGACTGGATCCACTTGGCATAATCTGGAATAACTCAGGATTTGAAATAGCAATCAACAAATCAAGACTTACAGGGATACATGACAGTTTCGGAGGTCGGACGGATG
This sequence comes from Ceratobasidium sp. 423, assembly GCA_019616915.1. NCBI lineage: Eukaryota > Fungi > Basidiomycota > Agaricomycetes > Cantharellales > Ceratobasidiaceae > Ceratobasidium > Ceratobasidium sp. 423. The sequence continues at coordinate 7,093 of WSTI01011722.1, forward strand.
GCAATGGGTTCCTCAAGATCGGTGCTTCCACTAGTTAGGGTGTAAGATAGGGTTGTAACTATCGTAGATGTGCACTTACGCGCGAGTGACCCAGGCGACTTCGGGTGCAAAGCCTTCAATGTGGTCCTTTTCACGCTCAAGGACCTTGCTTGAGACGAACATGGGGAAATACGAGTTCTCGACATCCATCTCCTTGATCTTGGAATCGAACCATTGTTGGATCCTCTCCCAGATGGTGAATGACCAAGGCTTGAGAATATAACATCCCGAGACGCTGTAATAATCAATCATCTCGGCTTTGATGAGAACCTAGAGACCGAGTTAATCTACATGCCACTAACTAACCGGTGCACTTACGTTGGTGTACCAAGTGGGGAAATCGAGTTCCTTCTTGACACCAATCGCAATTTGAACAGCTCCTTCAATTTTCGCATCCTCGGGCTTCTTGGCGGTACCTGCCTTGCCAGCTGGCCCAACACCAGCATGAGTAGCTTCGGCCTCTGCCTTGAGCGCAACAAAGTCGACTACATGGACCTTGGCATGCTCTGTTTCAAGGCTAGTAAGATATGTGGTAATGTCTTTGCCGGAGAGGAATACGGTGGCTTCGGGAGAGGATGCATGGAGAGCGAGTGGAGCGGTTGCATCGGCAATGGTGCTATCAAGAATCACCTGGCAGCGCGAAAAGTTCTGCTTGGTGAGGGCCAGAGGAGATACTAAGTTATATCAGTACACGGATGAGTCGAATAAAATATTATTATGACTCACGCGAGTCCTTGTTGAGCCCGAAGAACTCCTTGAGCAGATCGTCTGCGGCCAGGCGGAGCTCCTTGAGATTAAATTTCTTGCCAAGTGGTCCAGAGCTCGTCTCGGTCTCATCGCGAGCGATCACAACGACGGGGACGGGGGTTGCGGATTTAGCGGTCTTTGGTTTGAATACGAGTGTCTTGCATAATTCAAACGAGGCCGGAACTCCTGGGGTTGCGCCAAGAGCCTGTCTCCATTCTGCAGGATTGGCCACCGCAGGGTGTGGTGCCAGGGCCGAAGGGGTCAGCGAGAGCGCAGAGAGGCGCGCAGTAAGTTCGTCGGATGCGACCATACGGGTGGTGTAGAAATGTCTAGTGGAGTAAGTAGTCAATGGCAGAGAACGGGATGACTCTTCGCATCTGCTCCCGGCTTTTGTCCGGATCGTAATACTCCGTCCAGATAGACTTCTTATCCGGGACATCTGACCCACTGTCCGTCGCGATGCCCCCCCATATCTAAGATAGAACATGTCGCCTCGATAAGACCTGTTTTCTCGTCCTAGGACTACCTCCGCCCGAGCTCGGTGTGAACTTCAACAGAGTGTAAAAGATCTACGAGACAGAGAACCCTGTCCGCACCCTGATCATCCGAAGCTTCATCCGATTGATCACGTGAGTTAATCTCACGAATCTACTTGACGTTTGTCACCAACACAGAATGTATATCCATCATAATACAGTAGACTAGGCTTTAACAAATCTTCCCATTTGATGGAACAGCAAATTGTCCCTCTTTTCCTGCCCTGGTACGCCCCAAATGTTGGTCTCGCTCCATTTGGTGGCCGTCAAGAGTATTCCAACGGTGTCTTGGCACATTCGGCATCCATCAAAGGCGAGGCCCCATATAGGGCTAAAAATTGTTTGCCAAAAGCTAACTCCCCATCAGAATTTGTAACATTATTCCGTGTATGCACGTTACTCACCTCACTTTCGCCAACGGACTCTTCACATGCTCGCACCACAACATCTCTCCTCCGGGCCTCAGACCCTCATCCAACAACCGTCCTATGGCCCTCCTTGCGTCTTTGACCGAACACAAGCTCCAGATTGATACGACCGTATCGGCCTTCCCGGGCTCTCCTACAGCCTCCCTGATCTTCTCGATATCCTCTGCTCCGCATCCAAGCACAACAACTTCCCCCTCTTCGACACTGAATCCGCATCTCTCCGCCATTTTATAGATTTCCTTGTGCATATGTTGGTTGGGTTCAATCGCCACGTAACGCGTTACTTTAGCATGATCGAGGTATTGCATCGTGTAGCCGTGCCCCGCTCCAATGTCTAGCACTATTCCCGATGCATGAGGATGCAACAAGTCATGCTTAATTGAGTGAGACTGTGAGTCGAGATGTGGCCCCAGAACAAGCCACACATGAGAAAAGAAAAGTTGGGATAGGCGGGATGGGCTGAGGAGGGATGGTTGAGCAATAATACCATGGAAGGTTGGTACGAGTCCAAGTTGAACTACCTCAATGAGGTGCGGAATAATATCCAGTGGGAATGGGAGTTGCATTGTCTGGGTGGCGGTTGGATGAATGTGGAAGGGGAGATTTAAGCGCTCTTTCGTGTTTGTCAGATCGGATGCTGGGGTTTGGCTGATCCGTATGGATGAATCGCATGGCGCACTACGTCTCAGAATTATTGGTCAAAGCTAAATCTCTTCGCGCTAGTTCTATAAAAGTTATCGGTGGAGATGCTCGTATGTCCTTATGCACGTGGGTGGGCATAAACCCCGGGCATACCTCAAATATACCCAATGCATTGAAGCAGAACAGAGGCGGATCCATAGGCTATTATATAGCTTTCGTCAAACTAAAAGTTGTATATAGCTCTTTCCGATTGTCTTCTCAAGGAGTCCTTAACTAGGCCAAGTCGAGGTTAGCCACGAGCCACCCGACTGTTAAGTGCCAGTGATGTCGTATATCACGTGACTATGGATGAACTTTGCGACAACGTCGACTCCCCGGGTAAGATTACCTTCCTGATGCGCAGGAGAGAGTATTCGTGGCGGGTGCTTTTAAAATTAATAATACCTATCTAGAAGATTAATTACGGAATAGTGTGTTTCTTCCGTCCTATTATTTGGACCCGGCTGTCCGGATATGCATATGGATGCCCACACGCCTTTCATCTGGCTTAACGGTAAATAGCACCGGACCCCAAGTCATGGCTACTAATAGAAGGCGCTGGAAGCTTTACTCGTGCGGTTATTTTCTATGCGCTCGAACGGGATTCATCTATGTCCGCATAATACGAGCTATTTGGGGAGTCAGGTGGATTAGCCTGACTCTGATATACCCGTGGACATATAAAGAACTTCAATTAATTTTGAATGAGGATGATTTAGGTTTCGTACGGCTCGATCGCGATGCGCCAGGAAATTTCTGTCAAAAGGGGGCGAAACATGAATGGAGCAGGCCAACTTCCGAGTCCAGACCACCCCCTATTGTTGGGGTATAAAGTCCCCAACTCTTCCACCACCCTCCTCCATCCAACAACCACAGGTTCGATAACTACACGCGCTCTTTTTACTTGCACAGGACACACACAGACATCCGTTCACTTTCGCGACATGCTACGAATTACTGCCGTTGCGCTCGCTAGTCTTGCATTGGCCACCATTGTGCCCATGGGCGCCGCTGGGAGGCATGACGGGAATGGTACTCGTCATGTGTAAGTCGTTCGCCTTTCCTAAGGGACATTCTGACGATTCGCTTTGCCAGCGGTGTTCCCATCGACCCTCCTCGTACGGGATCCGTTCCTGGGCCATCGCTATGGCGTCGTGCTTGTCAACCTGGTAAGTCGTGATTCAACCTGGTACATCACCCAGTTATGTTAACACTACATATAGGCCAGTACTCACCCCATGGCACCTGTCAGAGTTGCGGCAAGGGGTACTACTGCTTCGGTACGCATTTCCCCTGCGTTTCCGGCTTTTGACTCTAACGGCCCCTATTCAGGTAATGGGGATAGGAACGCTGCCACCTCTGGGAATATCCCGAGTGGTGCTTTGAAGCGAGGGGCCATGACGGCTTGTCCGTACGGAACCACTCGGTGCGAGGTCAAGTCTGGCCGTGGAGGTTTTGAGTGCGTTGACACTCTTAACTCGCTCGAGTAGGTTTTCCCTTTTGGATTTTTCAATCCATCGACTAACGCATTTTATACCCAGGACTTGCGGAGGATGCGATAGCGACTGCTCTCTCCTAGATGGCACTAATGAAGTCCAGTGCTTCAAGGGGCACTGCGTCATCAAGTCGTGCTCCCCTGGATACGACCTTACCCCCCGTGGGGATGGAGTATCCCGCGGCGGCCTCGATGTAGGTGCACAGTGCATCGCGAAGGAGAGGAATCATGTCCGCCACGCTATACTTTGAGCTGGTATGTGGGATACGTTGCTATCTCTTTTATGCGGGTAATTCGGTGTGCGACACTCGGTAGTGGTACTATGTTAATGTTTTATCGAATATGACTATTTGGATATCCGGGGGTTTGCGTCGTTAAGTTTCATTTAACATT
>WSTI01011723.1:0-11370 GCA_019616915.1 Ceratobasidium sp. 423
CCCCGACAGGCGATCCAGCCGGCGATTACTTGTTATCAGAGGCTGTGCACGGATCGCCAAATCGGGAATTGGTCCCAGGTAAGGGCCAGCCAGCTGTCCTAATTCGAATGCTTCTCACCTGTTTGTTCCAAATTAATGGGCCGCGTGAACTCAATTACCATAACTGTCGAACAACCTTGTTCCGAATGGTTCCGCATACACTAACCACGCTCTACCCCAGGATCACATTCCTACCCGCACGAGAATGAGTGCAATTCACTCAACCCCAGAACCAAGCTTATAGGCTTTGCAGATAATGATATGCTCTTCAGAGTAGAGAAAGACTCAAGAAGGCATGGGTATTCATGGGTGTTGGTCACTTTCACTGCTCACCTTTGGACCTTAATGACGACACCCCACCCCATTTCGGGCACCAAACCCACGAATATTGATTACATCCGATTTTCCATATTCCACTATACGAGCAAAGTATAGATACTCAACGAAGGACACAGTGAGTGAGGGTGTGACAAACAAGTCCAAGTCCGATAATGTCCCAAAATAAAAGTCCGAATCATGCACAAGAAATCTCCAATGAGCAAGTGCCCAAACAGAAAGCAGTCGCAACCTCACTGCAGCTCTTCAGGCAACTTCTCATACTTCTGGCATAGTTTCTTCCACTGTCCGTCGGGCTTAACACTCTGAGAGCCTTTCTTGATCTCTTCAGGCGCTTCGGCAAATACCACTTAAAACACACCTTTGGTTAGCATCTCCCATTATGTTTTGAAACGGGAAGAATAACTTACTAGCAAAACCTTCTTCCAAATGCCAATCGATATGACTAAACCACAGGGGGAACCGTAAGTAAAGAGCGAGTCGAGGAGGTCAGGAACATACCAATGGAGGAACCAAGGGCCCGGGTTATCGGTTCTAAACTGGATACGAACTCCGGCATCAGTTACGCCCACTACATCCCTGCGCGGAGGGTTCACGTAGTTAGGAGTGTTGTTTCCGAATTGAACTACGTCGAATGCATGCTATTTCATGAACGAATTAGAGGGTAGGAGCTGGAACAGAGGGAGAAAGACGTACGCCGTGTAAATGAATGGGGTGAACGATTCCCAGGGCCTGTCCCTTGATGTGCAACTCGATAACCTTATTCTTTGGAAGAATATACGTGTGTTCATCAGTCGCACTGGGTTCCATCACTCTCAGTAATTAGTTTGAAGAAGATTAAAAGAAGCTTACAAGTCAGAGGTCTCAACCCTGTCTTTGTCGGTCAATATCTTGAGAAGAGTAGGAACATCCGGGGGGGAGTAGGAAACGTTGTTTATCGTCCATAGTCCGTTGGCAAAGTTCTATAGCCCACTCGAGTGAGTTTTCATCGCAGGCAAATAATGAGATGACGTACGAGACCGAAGTCCAGAGGAACTACGACGTCAGCTTGTCTAGAGCCGCCTGGTGCACCAGGTTGAATCAACGGCTATCATGCGAGTTAGTTTGGGTGACGCCAAGCAGCAAGGGACTTACAATAAGCTCAGTCTCATCCAATACAATGGTCGAATTATCCTCATTCTGCCTCTTTTCCAATTCTGCCTCACCCGCGACGAGCGCAGCGGCCAACTCGACAGCCTTTTTCGACAGGTCATTCGCGCGGCTCTTAACCCTCGAGCTCAACCCAGATCCACCTCCAATAGCCCTGACTTTATGATGATGCCCCTTTCCTTTGTGACAATGCGACTCGTGCTTGTGCTGCCAATACCGAATGATTTCGTTCGAGATTTTCCACGTCAAAAATGGCTTCCAGGGGTGGTGAGCGGGACGCTTGTCGCCCTCGTATACCAACATCGCTTGGACGTTGGTGTTGAGAACGTTAGTGATTGGTGCGTTTATCCAGTACGAATCGGGATTTTGGTCGGCCTTCAACTGTTGGAGCGCATATAACCAGTCAAACACCCATCTCCAAAACAAGGCACGGGTAGACTTACAATGCAGCTATACCTCTGCCCTGCAAGAATATCAAACGCGTCGACCTCGATTGGTTTAGTGAGGACGCCATCAGCCTCGATGATCGTGCACTTATGGCCCTGCACGCTGAACCGGAACGAAGCAATGGCCGAAGCGTTGATAATCCTAAGACGGTACCGCTTGCCGCGCTGGACCTTGAGGGTATAGAGGTTCTCGAGTTTCGTGCTGTTGGTGTTAGCCGAAGCAGGATCGTATTTGCCTTTGCCGTTGATCGTGCCCGAGTCGGGAATCCTGAAAGAAAGTGAGGCAGGACAAGAAAACTAGAAGGATTAATGCGTACGTTTTCAAGACATTGTGAGTGGCGATGATAGCCTCCGACGGCGTGTGGTACCAATCTGCCAAAGTGAAGACCGTACGCTCGTCATCGACATCATAGTAGTTTCTGTACGGGTCTTTGGGATCTGAAATCGAGTTAGCTTCGAGCACTACTGGTTCCTTGTAGACCCTACGAACCATCTAAATCGCGATGTCATAATCAACCACAGCCAAGAATAAGATCAAATGAAGACTTACAAATGACGATTGGCCCACGCAACCCATCCACATACTGGGAACTCAAGTGGCTATGGTACCAATACGTGCCGGTTTGTTCGCCAAGCGGCATCGTATAAGTGTACGATTCTTGCGGAGGAATCGGACACTAGAATCGCCGAGTCAGGGAAGGACACAGCAGTGTGATAGGATGAGACACACCTGTGTTACAAAGGCTGGACCATCTTCTTCTGCCGTCCTGTGTTGGAGCAGACCGTGCCAATGCTTCAAAAAACTTGAGAAAGTTTCAAGACAGATAGGGAGAAGAACTAACGATAGTCGTGCTCCTTCGCATAGTCGGATCGGAGAGCGTGTTCCGTACGGTGATCTTGAGCGTATCCCCCTTGTTGGCAGTGATCAATGGACCAGGGAAACGACCATTAACTAACATTTCTGTCAGCCAACCAGCATATACGCCATCATGCGACCAACTCACCAAGAACCGCGTTCCTGGTCACACCATCTGGAGCAACTTGGCCATTGGACACATCAAACCTGTAGTCAACGACTCGAGCAAACGCCGAAGCAGCGAGCGATAGTGTAAAGAACGTAACAGTCGGCCGAGCCATAGAGAAAAAGAAAAGGTGAATGAAAAAGTCCTACTTAGCGACTGGAGCCTTATACAAACCAAGGCCGGCGGGTGCCTGCCTCGACTCAGGGTTCCATTTTCAGATGCGCTAATTCCATTCGACTAGGATCGGCCATCGGTTCTCCCGTTTCAAGCCATTCGACTCGGCAAAACTGATCCATTGTTTTTCTCGTAACTTGTTTACAATACAAAATGCAATCCATGCCGAAGCTTTTTAGAGTTTGCTCTGTGGGGTGCCCTTGCGAACGTACGCTACGCCCGAACCGAGGGCGATCTGATGGTATGCCGTCAGTATGCTGGGGTACGCGAAGAGGCGGATACCTATTTTGGAACTTATCCACCCGAACTCTGGGGGGTGGATCACCCTCAGGCACAAATAGCCTGCCGATCACGAGATGAACCGGCTCATTGCTCTATACGAGCGGTCCCCCAACCAAGTTCGGCTCATTTAATTTACCTCCCATATCGATCCTTTATTCCAACCCGAAAAAAACTAAACTTACCTTCCCGCTCGTCAAATTCTTTTGCACGAATGCCAATTCGGTTGTGCCGTCTGGTCCTGGTCCCATTTCCCAGATGGAGGTCTCAAGCGCGTCTAGAAGTCAAAGGGTTAGTACATGTTCGGGTGAATGGTTTGTAGCATATTTTTGGATAAGGCGAAAACGGGGTGGGAGATGGGTCGAGAGACCAACACCAGAAAAGATGTGGGTGGATCAATATGAAGCGGATCCCCGTCGCCAAGTATCACAACGTCTCACCCAAACCCACGCCGAGTGTGACTCGGGGATGAAAACAAGGGCAAGACGCATGGATGCCAATACAAACACGAGATTGTGATAGGAAGAAAACACGGGACAAAAAACTCGGGCATTGCGAGCAGAACACGGAAGTAATCACGCCAAGACAGGTCCCAGGGGCAACACATCCTGAAGAACAATCACGGATCTTCCCAAGAAACTCACCTCCAGGCCTAACGGGACTTGTAAACCTCACACCAAACGCCTTGAGTTCACCAGGAACAGACTTGAGTACCGCGCGAGCCCCAAAACCGTATGACGAGAGCCCATGTAAAATGACTCCGCCGAAGCCAGTTCGTTGACCGATGGAAGGATCTGCCCGAGTAGGTACGGCGTTGAAGAACTCGTCGCGCTCCGCAAAACGAGACCCACTAACCAATATGCAAAGGGTTATAGTCCCCACTCAGTCGGTACAACACAGCCTGCTCCTTACTCGTGCTCTCGGTAACCACGTAGTCGGGCTTCTTGTCTTTGGGGGGCTGTTTACCCTGGGGCCCCTTGCCGATGATTTTGGAGAATCGGTCTCCAGTAGCTTTTGCGCCAACGTTGAAACCAGATGTCTTTTTCATTCGGTTTGGTCAAATCAATTCAAGAACGGCTAAGAAAAATGGGGCGTACGACGAGACGAGCGTAAGGTGTGCCTTTGGGATCGAGGAGGACCAACTCTGCGTCCACGATTATGCCCGACTCTACATCCCCTCAATCAATTGCACTATCCAAATTAAATCAAGGGCACTCACTGTTCTCGGTAACGCCAATAATCTTCTTCGTCAACGTCCAGCCCGGACCGCTCTCGACCGGCAGGGGACGAAGAGTCTCAATGGACATTCCACCGTGAATCTATCAAACGAAACCAATCAGATAAATACCAGTGGCGGGGCAAGAGGAGCATACGGCGCGATTCGGATCGAATTCAGGCAGCCCGGGAGCACGGTCGCTGCCTACTGCTTTCGAAAAGTCGTTTACGTCTGATTCGGCGCCTGTTTGCCGAGTTCATTTTGTTGGTGGTTTGTTTCATGAAATGGGTCAATTATGATGGGAACGAACCCTTGAGCATGAGAACCACGGGATAGGTGGGGAAGGCTTTGAAGTTATTGTCTTTATTGCGTCTTCATTTCAGCATAGATTAATAGAGTACGACTCGGAGGGTAAACGTACCGAGTTCTACAGTCACAAGTCAGCCTAGTATCAATAGTCAAAGCTTACCCACTCACCATAAATATACTCCAATTCGTCAGCCTTGGCACCAATACCCAGAGCATACAACAACATATCACGTTTCGTCCATGCGACCTATCAAACCCATGTCATGACGTACACTTCTGGCACGGAGCACAGCGAGCCGTACCGGCGTGGGCTTGGATTCATATCCAACAGCTTTGGCAAGATCGATTTGAGACATATTTTACTGTGTACTGAGTTGAGTGCACTGGGATATGGGATGGTGGTTTAATAGTGTGAGTGTGGGGAAGGACAAGGTGGAGGCCGGACGGGTCTTATCGGTTATGAGGGGAGCCGGTGAGCCGGTGGGCCGCGTTTAGCCTATAGCTAAATTTAGAGCTGGGCGCTTGTGTACTTGGGGCGATGGGATGTATGCACGCCTGACGAATAATGCTTGTCTTTCGAATGGTACTGTCAAAGCGGATCCGGAATATCGATTAAAATTTAATTCATGGTATATATTCCTCTATTTTGTGAATTACATTAACTAAATACCCGCATTTACCCATCCAAAATCTGAACCTTGATGCTTCCTGTCGGCCCATCAAGACTTAGTTCTTATTCCTGATTCATATAGTAAAGTACCCACCCCTAGTGATATCATTAGCAGTCTCAAATGCCTCCACACCCTGCTCCAGAGGGTAGCGATGCGTGACAAGAGGCTTGAGGTTCAGCAGCCCGGCAGCTACCAGGCCTATCCCCCAGATTAGTCACTATTAAACAACCAAATTCATAAAGAAACCTACGGATAGCCTTGGGATACTGGTTCGCATAGCGATACTGCCACCTTACATCAATTTCATTCGCCGAGAGGTGCATGAACGGCATGTTCTGAATTGCCTTGCCGACTCCGATAATAAACACCAAACCACCATATTTAGTAGCCTGCGTATAGATATTAATACTTCCTTTCAACTTGGAAATAAATAGGGCACATACGTAGATGGAAGTCCAGATACTGCTCTCCACACCCGTACATTCCAATACGACAGCTGCCTTTTGACCGAGTGCTTCTTCGACTTTAACGGCTTGTGCCTATCCCATTTCCAAATAAGTAACGCATATATTTGGGTGCGATATGAACAGGGTTGCGTACCTGCGCATCCAACCTCCTCTCAATCAACACAGTCCTCACACCCGGAACGAGCTTCTTGGCGAACTCGAGTCGACCTGGGGAAAGGTCAGAGATAGCGATAGGTTCCGCCCCGGCTGCGCGGGCCGCGAGGAGTGTGACCAGGCCCTATCCCAATTTTTTTGAGTTGGAAGCAAGGACGATTGGATTTTTAGGAGGAACTCACGATTGGACCGGCACCAGCGATGAACGTTGCGTCTCCAAGCCTCAGTCCGGAGCGCTCGATGCCGGCCAGAGCGACTGCCGTGGGCTCGAGTAGGGCACCCTCTTCGAAGGTGATGTTATCCGGGAGTTTGTGGAGCCATGCAGCGGGGTGGAGATGGTACCTAGTCAAGGTTCCTATAGAATATATTTTAAGAATGGGCATCAGAGAAAACAGTTTAGAGACGAACCATGGTACGGGGGAGTTGAGAAGAACACGACGTCTGGGCATCCGTTGTACTTTCCGGTGCGGCAGAACTCGCAGGATGGCTTGGAGCATGGAACACCTGCCTCGACCGCAACGCGGTCACCTGTATGAAGCCATTATAAGTAAACCTCACCAGAATCGGGAGGGAAAATTACGCACCAACTTTGAAGTCCGTAACTCCCTCGCCAACTTCAATCACAATACCCGCGCTCTCATGCCCAAGTCCGTTCTCATCCCGGACGACCATGGAATCACCTATATGCATGTGCCTCATAAGAAGTCCTCGAAATACTATCAAAACAAAAAATACCTACCAATGCGTCCATGCTTCCAGAAATGACAATCGCTTCCGCAAATACCAGTCGCACGAATGTGCACAACGCACTGGCCAGGACCGGCCTTAGGAATGGGCTTCTCGACAATATGAAGGTCGTGCGCCGGGTTCGTGAACACCGCGATGTTTTTCTTTTCGTCGCGGGCCGGAGGGGCGTCGAGGATTTTGAACTCGGCGGACTTGAGGACGATGGCGGGGTCGTAGAGAGCTGGAGAGAGGCCAAGAGAAGTCATTGTGAAAGGTAGAGGACGAGTGGAGCAGATGGTGTAGTGCAAAACTGCACTCAGGTGGATTTTAATGCGCGGCGCAAGGAGACCAGGAAGGAAAGAGCAACAGCGCCGGGACCTCTCGAAGGATTCTCATCACGGAGATCAATCCTAATTTGCCCAGATCACCTTCGGAAGACGGTCCGCGTCCCCCGACCAACTCTAAACTTGGATATTATTCATGTCCTTTGGGAATGTTATCCCCGTGGACGAAAACATTTAACGTTGCTTGGTCTGGGCCTTGAACTCGTATTCCATCTCCCATGGCCCACCTTCATCTCGGTAAAGTCTTTGGAGTGTCGGGGTTGACCGCGCTGGTCAGCGGAGGTGGGACGGGGATGTAAGTCGCGGTTACTTACTTCTATCCTGTATGGTGACTTACCTCTCGAAAATGTGGGGTACTCGATGGACAGCGGGCTGATGATGGCCAAGGGGCTCGCAGTAAACGGGGCCAAGGTTTACATCGGCGGACGACGAAAGGAGGTAGTCGAGAAGGCGGCAACAGAGCATAGCAGTGGCATGGGCGGAAAACTTTTGCCGTGAGTTCCGCCTGTGGGGTATCATGCGGGTACTAAACGTTGGCTATTTCCAGAATTTCATTGGATGTCACGAAAAAGGAGAGCATAGAAAGCGCAGTCAAGCTTATTTCGTCTGAGAACGACGGAAAGTTGGATGTGTTAATCAACAAGTGAGCCTGAAGGCCTCTCCCAGTGGCTGTTGTCTGACAATGAGTGTCGTAGCGCTGGCCAAGTTGGCCCTGTGTCAAATTTCCTCTCGATTCCTAGCGCCCCTGAGCGGAAGGATACGGAGACTCTCGGAAAAGCCCTGTTCAAGAACGAATCGTTCCAAGGTAGGATGATATTGCTATCACGCCCGCAAACCACGACTCACCCAAATAATCTATGATATAGGCTGGGCCGACGTATTCACCATCAACGTATCCTCATGGTATTTCCTCTCCACAGCGTGTCTTGGATTACTGGAGAAGGCCAGTAAAGCTCGGGAAGCGGAAACGGGAGGGTGGAGCTCTTCAATCATTGGTATCTCAAGTATATCCGGACAGATGAAGCAAGCCCAGGACCATGTAAGCATCGTTCATCCAGTCAAACTCATAGAGCTCCTAGCGTCTCTGAGCCTGTGGACTCTTGTTTACGAATTCCGGAAGATCAGGCTGGACCCCGGTATTGCGTATCTATGGTCCTGACATAATTATTATAGTTCGCATATAACGCATCGAAAGCCGCCGGAATTCACCTCACGAAGATGCTCTCTACCGAACTTGCGCTTCGCAAGATTCCGGTTCGGGTCAACTCTATTTCTCCGGGGGCGTTTCCGAGTGAGATGACTTCGATGGAGGTAAGCGCACGAGCAGCTCGGTACTGCTAATATTAATGCTCCCCCGAATAGGGCTCGACATTTACCGCGGATAACGTCGACCTAGTTGGTAAGGGTGTTTCGAAGGTTCCTTCTGCACGGGGTGGTCTGTAAGCACTTCCTCCCATGTCTCTCAAAATTGGTGAGGCTGATGGTTCTACAGTGATAAGGATATCGTCGGAGCGGCACTATACCTTGCATCCCCCGCGTCATACTACGTCAATGGGCAGATCATCACTGTTGATGGTGGTTTCATTTCCGTTAATCCTTCCGTTGTGTAAATCCGAACCGCCATAAAGTGATTATTCTATAGTCATACCTGAGGTTTGGAGATGCACATGATCTATCGAGTATAGACCCCCCGAACAGAATGCATAAATGCACGTTGGGTATGGGTGGCTTCTGACTAGATCAACAGGGGTGGTGCATTTCCGCCGTGTTACCAGGGTTCTTGATTGCACCCCATATTTTAATTTGGACTGAAGTGACAGGAGCACTTGGAAATACATATAACTCTGCATAGCTACATCCCCAAATCCTGCCTAACTAAAATTCAAGGAGAAGAAAGATACTAAGCATACTGGCTCCCCACCCACAAGGCCGGCCAACAGTACATGCATATGGCTGAGCGAAGCTAGTATCACGGCCGGACGACCGTAGTAATGTACAAATTACGACTCGGAAGACTTAGCCCCCATGATATAAAGCGCATATATTGCTGCCACAAACCGGCAGCTACCGAGGGCTGACAAAGCAGCTACTCTATCGAGGCTTAGTGCGAGTTCGGAGCGACTCGGCTGTGGAAGATGATCGCATCGATCAGTATGCTCCGAGAACCCGATGGATCCGGATGAAATGCCTAAGCCCGAGCACTGAGCTTGCTGGTCTCGACTTGAACTCGTCCTCATATCGCCTGGCAATTATGGCTCACCTTCAGCTTGACAAGGTCTTCGGAGTCTCGGGGTTGACTGTGCTAGTTAGTGGGGGTGGAACAGGGATGTAAGTAACATTCGTAGCTTATCTGCACTCCGTCAGATCGTTTATCAAGAATGCGTCGAGCATTTGGTTGATAGTGGGCTAATGATAGCCAAGGGACTCGCAGCAAACGGAGCAAAAGTCTACATAGGTGGTCGACGAAAGGAGGTGGTCGAGAAGGCAGCGACAGAGCATGGAAGTGGTGTAAGTGGAAAGCTAGTACCGTGAGTTTAGTTGTTTAGGATAGGGCAGGAGCCGAGGATTGACCATGCACAGGATCTCGCTTGATGTTACGAATAAGGAGAGCATCGAGGCTGCCGTCAAGCTCATTTCTTTGGAGAACGATGGGAAGTTGGATATCCTGATTAACAAGTGAGCCTATTAACAGTAATGCTGTGATTGTTGACAATTAAGGGCTTTAGTGCCGGGCAATCTGGCCCTGTATCGAAGTTCTTCTCAGATCCCAACGCCTCCGAAAGGAAGGACACAGAAACCCTCGGGACCGCTCTCTTTAAATCAGAAACCTTTGAAGGTAAGATCATCACAATTTTCATTGAATACCACTCACTTGAATGCCCTCCGAGTTAGGATGGTCCGACCTATTCTCGATCAACGTCTCCTCCATCTTCTTTGTCTCTACCGCGTTCCTTGGATTGCTCGACAGCGCCAGTAAGTCCCGAGAGATAGAGACAGGAGGGTGGAGCTCCTCGATCATTAATATCACAAGTATCTCCGGGCAAATGAAGCTGTCTCAAGACCATGTGAGTATCAACCATTCGATGACATGCATGCTCTGCTGTTGTTGTTTTTACATAATCATACATAATCATAATAGTTCGCATACAACGCGTCCAAAGCTGCTGCAATCCACCTAACCAAAATGCTTTCAACTGAGCTCGCACTTCGCAAAATCCCAATTCGGGTAAACACTATCGCCCCGGGAGCCTTCGCCTCCGAATTGACCGTGAAGGAGGTAAGCTCGTTAACAACCTAAGGTTACCTGGAAAAGCTTTCACATGCACTTCATGGATTCATAGGTTACAGCCGATAATGTCGACCTAATCGCCAAAGGAATGACAAAAATACCTTCTGCACGCGGTGGCTTGTGAGTTACCCGACTTGTTCCCCATATAAGGGCTGGAACTAAGAGTGATTTAGTGAGAAGGACGTAGCGGGGGCGGCCTTGTATCTCGCGTCCCCTGCGTCGTACTATGTCAATGGACAGGTTATCACTGTCGATGGCGGTTTCATTTCGGTCAATCCCTCCGTTGTGTAATTCCGGGTGGTCCTACCACTGCGAGGTGGACACTCTACAGACGTGCCCAGACTTCGGATAAATAGGTGACAGACTGAGCATAGCCACCCCGAATAAATTTAGCATGAATAAATGAACATTGGGGATAGCCTTTGACCAGTTGAATTGACGTGGTACTCGGCTTTTGCTTCATTAGTTATCCTGACCATACTCTGAATTTCAACTCAGGCCGAGGTGACAGCTTGGGAGGCGCTTGGTAGTACATACACCCCGCATTACTGCATTCTTGGTCTGGACCAAATTAAGACTCAAAGGCAAGAAAGGCAAAGGGCGCCCGGTTATACCATAAGCCATTTCTCACGAGATCGGTCAGATAGAGTATAATCAACTGAAGCTAGCAAGGAAGCTGGTCTGACGAGATGCCCGTGGTAACGAAAGAATAACAATCCAAACGTTCAGCCCGATGAAAAAACGCATACA
>WSTI01011725.1:0-11327 GCA_019616915.1 Ceratobasidium sp. 423
TGCTGAGGTGATAATACGGAGTCAAGCCGTCCAAATTCCGGTCCGACCCCCCTAAATTTCGGGAAGATCTATGACAGCCAGACGACACGAGCCAAGCAGGAGCAGAATTTCGACAGCTCGGACAGCCATAGGATACCCAATATTAGTGGGATTCAACCAAAACTTCAACTTCCCCTAGAAAGTAAATAAGAATAGGAAACGAGCCTCGGGATGGCTATGGCTAGCCCCTCCGCCTCTCCGGTCAATCTCCCGGGTATACCCCTACGCGGCACTTCCCGTTGTGTTAATCACGTCCAGACCATCCGACTGCTGGCTTACCACCTGAGGGGCCTCGAGGTAATATAAGCGTTAGACGCTGAGCCACTTACGCTGGGCAAGGTGGTACAATTTTCTAAAAATGGAGAGATGGTGGATCGACATATCCAAGTTATTTCCTATTGCAATAATCCCTCTCGTTCTCATGACATTTCTCTCGAGACACGCCGTGCAATGCAACGCGTGTAATTTCTCAACCACGACCATCCGTGATGCAAGTCTGGAGCCACGAGGTGAGAAGACGCTTTACTTATCTTTGTGGCCCAATTTCTCGAAGCATAAGTGGCTACGACTAGCTGATGATCGATTGATAGCCACAGCACGAGCGCCCGAGTCATATGTTCTCCTATTTGTGTGATTTTTGAAATTCCCCGTAATTCAGTTATTGGTGATGCCCGAATTGGATCCTCGAGCCAATGATTCGCGTGTCGTTGCGGATACGATGTGGGTGGGACGTGCGTGATATCTTGGGTTCAGGGTAATTTGTGAGCTTAGTTGAATAGTGGTATGTTGCATAAAAAGCGAAGCATTTCTCTACACCCTTCAGTACCTATTGTGAGCTCTGACTACTTGACAATCACTGTAACTTGATCACTCCGATTTCGAATACCATGGCGGGTCAACCTAGCCATCGGAATTCACGAAACCTATTTCCTGAAAGTCGACTCCAAGACCCCGGTATGGAGACAATTATGTCAGTATTACGCACCTAGCTTGGGGAGTTACATGCTGATTCCTAGCCGTTCTTGTCAGGCAACATCTCTCGATATCTTCGAGTGCGCCGGCAGATCCCCAACAAACCACGGCTAATGACCCACGTGATCCCGGTCCCTCCGGTGCGTATACCGGCAATAGGTTTTTCGCCACCACGTTGATTAGTTCATAGGCACTCAAACGGACTATTCATCGAATACATTTTCCTATGAAGGGGGAGTCATTTATGATACTCGGCAAGCCGGGTCTTCCTTTGACTCGAACAACGCTTTCGAAACCCCTGGGGCCAACGATAATTATGGTAATTCTGAGGCGAGCGATGGCGACACTGAGATGGTCGACGCCACTTCGAACTTTGACGGGTATTCAAATGCAACTCAGCCTCCTCCAGAAATATTAGAAACCTCAGAAAACCCGAGCCAGCTCCAGCCACACCGCGAGGATCCGTGGAGCGCCATCCCAAATCTGTTTCGACTCCTCGACTTGGTAGATGAGCACGGCTCTGGAGGAATTGGTGAGTTTTTGTGATATTAGCCTGAACGCCAGCTTTGGTTCGCTGACTCGATGATTAGTCGAAAAGATTGTGATTGACCAAAATTCGCTCCATCGACTATTGAATATCGTGCAACCGGGATCGTATGACTCGGTGTCTAAAATCAACTTCAGGACGTTAGATCAGGTGGGTAGCCCCGCTGTACTTGCTCCGATACTTATATAACTGTTCGCCGTTTAGCTTTCTATCCAACCAACAGGGGTCTACGGTAACCGATCGGAGATAATCAAGTTCCTCGAACAGGCTCAATTTCTGGATAGGAATTCGTATGTACCAGTGATCACTTAGTGTCGCATGTGCGGGGAACTTATCGTTGCTGTCAGCGCAACCCTCCTTTCCCAGACCAATGGCCTAGACGAGTCGTCTTCTGTACTTCGGTCCGGTTTGTACTTGGCTTTGGATCCGGAACATCAGGACCGGGGCGCCTCAAAAGCCGCGTATATCATATACTGGCCCGAGATGACTACCTGGGATGACCAAGCTGCGTCGTCGTCGGTTCGACGGAATAGAGTGACGTTTATGCGGTAAGTTCCACCTTTCATGTCAGCCCTAGGGTGTACCGACCTACATAAACTAATTCGATTGTAGCTATTTGAACAAACTAGCCGATCAAGTAATCTCACTGGTATCACCCTCTCAAGCTCGGGCCTTCATTTGGGATACAAGTGCCCATAATATTGATCTTCCGGAGGATCAACAAGAGAACGATGATGACGCTCGGCTCTTTGATTTCGAGGTGGCTAGGACTCTCGAACAGGAGGAAGATGCCATTGCGAGCCCCGGCTTTACGGTATATGTTTCGTTTTTTCGGATTCGGACAGAATGGCTAACTGAAGACTAGGCCGCCGTGGAATCAAGGCTCCTACCTCAGGCTCACGATCGGGAAAACTCGCGAGTGAGGCTAGTCCCAGGGGAGCAAAAGACCGCATTATTAGTAGCCAGGAATGAGAGAGAGCAAACTGAAGTGGAAGCCTTCGATAGCAATATCAGCCCAATGAACCTCAAGAAGATGATCGAGTGAGCTTCCCTTCACCTGATCTTGGATGGAAACTGACGGTGCCACCCTTCATCGAACCCAGATCAAGGGACTGTCCCCTCCAGCTGGGGAACCTATCCCCGATTGACCTCGAGGCCCTCGCTGCGAATGGGTTGCGGACCCAGCACAGGAATATTTTTGCCAAGTATGACGGGCGTGTACGAGAGCTTAACTCCGAGCGGTCGAGAATGGAGGGTGCCGATAGGAGACACATCGACGAAAAAACACTCCGTGATAGACCGAAGATTCGGCAAGAGATCCAGCACCTGGTTCGAATAATTTACGACGAACGCTATCCGTGAGCAACCATGATATTCCCGTCTGATCCAGCCACACTCATCACAGCCACAGCTCACTCAACTTAGGGTTCGACGTTTCTCATGGCCCTGAAGTATCGGGTAAGTGCGCAGTATTTCGTGGATGCGTACTTTGGACTCATTATACTTAAATGTGAACAGCCCTTCTACATCAGCATTATCCTGGTTTAAACAAAGTAGCCGACGAGGTGGTCAAGAAGTACAAGCCAGACGTTGTCTCAGATAGGGAATTTCAGTCACTCAAAGGGAAATGGGGCTTGGTGAAAGGATATCTTGAGGGGAACCCGAATCAATCCGACGCCGAACGTAAGAATTTCATCAAAAGTGTATTCAACGGGACCCACGATCAGGCGAGCGCGAGTGCAATACCCCAAACATCACCCAGCAGGTCCAGCTGGAGGCCATCCTTACCATCCTTGCCATCCTTGCCATCATTACCGGCCATACAACTAAACTTTTTATTTGGGGACAGCGGTAATTCCTCCAATGCCACAGCCAATCTTGGGTCGAACCCGACTCTTCCAAGCAATCCCACCACCCGAATCTCCGATCCCGAGTTTGTTTTGGAACTGCAAACGATGCAACGGGCGTACCCCGCTCTCTCCGGGCTTATGCGAAAGGTTCACGATGCACTTGGCCGTAACCTAGAGGCGCTTGAGAACAAAGTTATTGCCGATCAACTGGATAGAATCGTTTCGATGGAACGGCAACACCAAAACAGTGCTGCGAGTGATGCTCGGGAGCGTACATACCGGGAAGGATTGGGACGCGCGTTCGAGGTAGTGCTGCGAGAGCTGAGGGAAGCTATGGCTTCGAGTGCACGGTAAGCGCCTTTAATGTAACCAATTCAAAGATAATGTTGGGGCTCACCGGAACCAGCCGAGTGCGTCATGTCGACTGGATTGGGTCAACTCAGGGCGGGCAGAGCCACGGCCAGCGCTTCTCCGGGAATGGTGAGATCAATTACTTACCATATGATCCCCGACGTAGGCTAACGCAGTGGTGACTACGTAGTCCAATTTCGCTGGGGTGGTAGGATAACTTCCCTACGACCAGCCCAGAACCGCCATAGCATATACCCACTCGAACTTACGGAACAAGATAGCCAACTATGCCGGGCCGATGAGGCTCATGTGCCCCAACCGAAGGTGGATACGCGACACAAGTTTGAATTCTCCTTGCTAAGGGGTCGGTCAGTCGAGTGAGTATCAGATTCTAACCTTATGGGCTAGGGGCTGTGTGTTAACTAGTTGCTTGAGGTTCATACAGCTTATTCGCGATAAGTGTCTGGTTGCGGTGTCCGAACGAGGGAAGACACGTATCTTCATCGAAGACAACGTCACGATCCATCATGCGGTTAATGCGACTCATGGAAAGGTCTCGCTGAACCATGACTCGCTCGGGGGTTCCGAGTGTAAATTTGCGTTCGATCAAACGACCCGCCTGCTCGCGATTGTGCATGGAAACGAGGTGAGTGGAACATCAGATAACCGCCAAGGGGGGAAACTAATGCGAATGCGAACGTTAGAACGATCTAAAACTATCCATCTACATATTCGACGAAACATTCGCCAACCTCCGAAGCCGAGGCTCTCCCATCTCCCTCAAGAACTGGTACAATAACAGACCTATTGATCTTCGTAAGGTCTGTTTCGTATCCGGCATTGAAGAGGTTTGCTTGTTGGAAGCGTCGGGCCGTGTGCGCATTTTCTCATTGGTCACTCAGCAATTCCGGTATGCGTCGTTTCCCACAAGGCTGCTATGATTCTTACGCATCTACAGGGCTGCATCTCTTCAAATCGACCGTCCCATCATTGACGCTTTTTCCGCTCCTGACGGTTCTTGTCTACTCGTGGTTGTACCTGGGGATCAGCCGACTTCGCATCGTTTGCTCGCATTCCACTGGGCCTCATTCGGAAATAATAGGAGAGGTATCGACTCGACCGGCCTTGGTCCATGCGATGGCTACCGAGTGGCCACCCGATTTGATGGTCGAGGACGAGTGCATGTTGTATCGTTCGACGCGAGATCCAGAGCGATCACTTCGACGGTCCTGCAGATCACCCAGAAGGCAACCGAGTTCTCTTTCCGTTCTGATCGTGAACACTCCCGTGTAGGGGCTACTGAGACAATCAACAACAGCCTGATTGATTGCCACCTGGAAATGTGGACACGGTTCCCTGTGGTGCCTGCAGTTTCCCGAAACACCCTCACGGCAATCGACAGGCAGCCAAGGCAGTTGGTCTTCGCATCTCAGGTTGAGTTGGAAGGGGTGGAGGAGTACTTTGCTCGGATGATATCGACATTTGAGACAACCACGCGAAAACCCATGGGTGGAACGCTTGCGTCGATCGAAGTGAGGTCAACGAACGAGGTTGGCGGAGCGATAGTAAATAGGGTCTCGGAGTTCAAACTGGGTAGTTTCATCGTTGAGCTGTTGTGCTTGATTCCCTTGCAGTAAGTCTTGGTTCGGCCCAGATCTTAGTATATGTCGATTGACCAAACGTATTTACCTGTGTACAGCCTCGCTGTGACGAGAGAGAATCGTTTTATCCCTCTCAAGGATGGCGTCTGGGATCCAGAATACGAGCGCTCGCTGCTTGGAGCAGATGTTCCTGCGATCGTTGATGCTCTGAGCCTAGGATGGTATGAATCTCTGTTACAGTCATACATGGCTACAAAGGTGATTATCTCTCTGGCCGACCTATCCTCGCTCCATGACTCATTTTATGCGAAATAAGCCTGTTCGGGTGGTCAGTTCCATGGGTAAGCATTCCTGTGCCTAGCATGAGTACAACACTAATGGAGCAACTATAGGTGAACAAAGTGTAGGTTAGTGGTATTTTCATAACTATTGAAAGACGCACTTAACGAAGGACACATAAAACCATGCATATAGGCAAGAGCTATTGCCTCAATCACTTTGCCGACACCTCGTTTGCCGGGTCTGCCATGCGTACGACCGAAGGGGTATGGCTCTCTTGTACACCAACGGAGAGGTACCTACTAGTATCACTCGACTTCGAAGGTTTGCGATGCGGTCTAATCGAGAGTACGGTCATTGATTTTCCCGAATATTCCAGGCGTCCATTCAATCGAACGAAGCGCACAAGAGGATGCGCTACTAGTCCTTTTTAATACCGCCATCTCCAATCTTGTAAGTTTTTTAGTGCAATTATGCTTCCCTCACGGACCCTAGCCGACCATCTAATAATAGGTGCTATTCCGCAACAACTTCGCAATGTCGAGGGACATTGCTGGCCTGTTTACGGTACGTGGTTTAAAAAAGACCATCTATTCGGGGTTGTTTAAAGTGTCATGTACGGTCAGAGCTTCCAATCCTCTGCTACGGTTTTAGATCCCAACGTAAATCGAGGGTTGTTCAATGTAAGTTGGCACTGGCCTAAGCTATAGTTGTTCCAAGAATTAACCATGCATATTTAGTCGACGTTAGCGATCATCATCAAGGATGTGACTAATGCGGATTCAAGAGACATCGTTCGGGAGTACGCACCCAGTTTACTCCTATCGCGAATGGGGTTCTTACTTGAGTATTCATCAATTCAGGTTCTCGCTCAAGTTCCAGGGCATTGTGGAGAGGGAAAGGGATCAGAATTTCATTACTCGGCTTCACCGTGGTCGCATCCAGATTATCCCATGGCCCGTCATCAACTCACCCAATTTCTATACATTGTTTGGCCGCATGCACCAGAGACTCGATCAGCAGCTGTTCACACATGGTGGCGGTGGTGCATTCTTGCACAATCTGAAGACATTGATGGCCAAAATCAAGGTGAGCAGTTAGCAGCAGTGGCGCCTACAACGCGATCTCATTGCTTCTCCAGACTAGTGATTGGGGCTCAATGGACCGTGAGTTTTTGCTTTTCCCCTCGAAAAATCACCTATGCTAACATTTTGAACATCAGAAAATGTCGCTGCTCATCGCGCCCAACAGTTATTAGAGAGGCTGCCGAATGCGCTGAGTCATGGGCGACACGAGGAAGGTCCACTCAAGGCAAGGGCACTTTATTTTCACAGCATCCTGGTGGCTTACCACCTTCCGGATTAGAATATGGACGCCGATGCCGAGCTTGAGACACCCGACTTTATGCCTTTGCTTTTCGTCCCCGAGTTTGCGACCGACAATATTATTGAAAGTGAGACCCTGACGGAACAGGCCCTATGCGCACTGGTCGAGGCTTGTGAACAAACCATGGGTACCCGGCACCGGATCCCCGATACGTCATACGTCGAGACCTTGCAGCAGAGCATATACGACATCCTCGACCAGCGTCTCGCTCTTGTCCAGGAGTGGGTCAACGTGAATATCGAGCGCTTTCCCTCAGGTAATCAAGACATTCGAAACCTTACCAACAAGCTCCACGCGGCCTCTCTCGGCATGAGGAATGCTGTCCGACTGTGTTCATCTGGATGCTCCGGCTGTCAGTTATTGTGTCTCCGGGCGTACAGGCACTCTGGCGAACACAGCTGCGGCACCAACCATCGATGTATCTTCGATTGTGAGGTAGTCGAGGAACATTCGCAACGCGAGCTATGCGGGCTACCGTGAGTACCCAGAGCGAATTGTGTCTTCCAATACCAGTTTAATAAGCAATTCCCTTAATCGCAGTGCTGGCCATGGAGGAAGGCATATGTAAGACCTCCTTTACCGACCACTCGGGTACATACTGACATAAACGGTACATAGGTGCGACGTGAGGGCTCATTCCTGCGGGCTAGAATGCCATTTGAGTGGCAAGGGTGGTTGCGCCGTATCATGCATCAAGGTAGTCTAATCATCGTTCTTCAGTGTGTGATCTTGATTGATTATTTCTAGCCGTTGGATCACGAAGGAGAACATATATGCTCCGCCCGGGCACACATCTGTGGGAAGGTAGGCTCTACATTTATTCCGAGGGTAGTATACCGTTCTAATAAGCCTATACCGATAGTCTTGTGATCTTCGTAATATAATGCATGGCCGTAATGGGGTATTTAATTGCCCAGGGACCTGTGTCGCGTCGTGGTGAGCAGAGTTCTCTCGTTAGTCGTTAAAAATTACGATCGTGTAACCTGGACAATGTTGCTAGGGACGAACAACACGAACGCCATGCTTGTGACAATGCCCGAGCTTGCCCCGTAGAGTGTGTCTTGTGTCGACGGCTGTGCTGTAGCACGGACCATTTCCACGGACTAGATGCGGAGGCGGTTCACCTGTGCGGTCAAGAACACGACTGTGGGAAACTCTGCGAAGCAGATGGCATATGTCAGGTATGTAGAACTTGCACGAATCGATTTGAAAAACGAACACATGTATATCTATACAGATTGAGACCCGTCCTTCAGCGATCCAAGAACAGTTCTCTGGTCGGCACGAGTCGTTTATGTATACCCGATTCACGCAGGTCGATCGCCGACTTTCATGTGTTATAC
Organism: Ceratobasidium sp. 423; assembly: GCA_019616915.1. Classification (NCBI taxonomy): domain Eukaryota; kingdom Fungi; phylum Basidiomycota; class Agaricomycetes; order Cantharellales; family Ceratobasidiaceae; genus Ceratobasidium; species Ceratobasidium sp. 423. The sequence goes on from WSTI01011725.1 coordinate 8,369, forward strand.
CCATCCCTCCCGGGGAGCTATCTCATGAGGGGGTGCATACACACGATATAGGGGAGAATCCGTTCCACTTTTGCGACGTTCGCTGCCCGAATTGTGAATACCTCTGCGGGCTCCCATTCGGTAATCTCCGATTATGGCGTATTGTATCACTCACACTGAACAATCTTGCTCAATGTAGGACATGGTCAACAGTTGCATGACACGAGCCATGGATCTATGATAACCACTCAATGGGTCTTGCAGCCTGACAGAGATGACGCTGACCCGGTGTATGAATTGCAGGGGCGTAAATTTGGTTCTGGGGACGACGGTGCACCCATGCTTTGTAACCTTGTGTGCGCAGCACAGGGGCGCCATGCGCATATTGATTACTGTCGTGATCCTGGGAGTTGTTTGAACACTGACTGCGAGCACATCACGGCGCGTATGCACCCCGACCCTGATAGAGAGAAGGACTGGGTATCCCATGCCACCTTTTGGGCACGGAGCGGTTGGTTCACTCCTTTTTCTTAACATGCAGTGACTAACTACCTGATTGTAACTTAAATAGGTTTCAAGGGTAGGCTTCCTAGCCTCATATCGTTATTCTGCCTCTTACTCATCTCTCAAAGACCCGTACCCGCACGAAGAACAGAGCGAATTCTCCAAGTGGTAAGCCATACCTAAAAAACACAACGTATTAGCACACTCAACAACGCATTCCGTGACAGTGATGTGCTCTGTGCTGGTAAGTGGGATTTTCTGGTTTTATCATTATATTTTCCTATATACCCTCCGTTACAGGCCCCGAACATGAAGCATCCACCACTGCCCCGGCGAATCCATCCTATTGCACGCTGCCTATATTCCATGCTCCTGAAGCCCAGCTGCCAGCCCCCCCAACAGGGCATGTGTCGATAGATGGACATGCTTTTGACTGTCAAAATCCCGCTAGGATGCACCAAGCGTATCACATGTTAGTGCATATTCTTCCCCATAATTCGAAGCTCATTGCTGTCATTAGCCTCTTTGTCATCGATAGTTCAGGGTCTATGTCTGGCCGCGACCGTCAGCCACTTCCGGACACACCAATTAGCGCTCGTTTGATTTCGGAGAGCAATAATCGTTATGGGGCGGTCCTGTCCGCGCTGCATGGGTTCTGGCTGTCCCGGGAGGCTGTGGCCTCTTCTGCCATCACTCAGGCGAGACAAGATGCTTATTCGGTCATAACCTTTGCCTCGAGTGCAACCGTGAGTTGGTTGCGTTTTCAGGATGTAACGATGTTGAAGTATAAAACCTTGTAGACACGAGTTGAAAACGACTTCACAAGCACGACTGACCAGCTTATATCGCACTTGCTTCCCCGAACCTCCGGGGGGACCAACTTTCACGCAGCGTTAACAATGGCCCAGTCGCTCATCGAACAGCACTGGAGCAGCGATAGGTGTGATACGTTCCTCACCGCTAAATCCTCTAACCACAATCCCACGCTCTTCCAGGGCCCCCGTTATAATCTTCCTTTCTGACGGTGAATGTAACATTGGTGATAACACGGTCTACGACCTCTGCCACCTCTGTGTTCGACTCGGGTGAGTGCAAGGCGATTATTTTTTCCCATGCGCCACTGCTGATGGGCAAAATGCATACAGCAAAGCTTTAGCGTTTCATTCCGTCTCATTTGGTCAGGATATGTCTTCGGCATCTCTCCGTCGAATGGCCGATATAGCCCACGAGGTGTTCGCATCAGCTCCCCAAGATGTTCTCACAGCCGCTCGTGGAAACCCTTGCGCATATACCAACGCCATCGATACGGTCGGTCATTGAGTTGACGCGAATCACGGACAAATTATTAATCTATATGCATAAAGATTCAACTCGCAGATACATTCTTGGGAATTGCCAGCTCGCTTCAGAAGCCCAGGGCCTCTCTCATGAATCAGTTCGGATCTGGAGGAAGGTAAACTACGTTTTACTTTTAGGCTATGAACATCCAACGGGCGGTATTAACAGATTATTTCCTCCCTAGGCGTGCTATCTACTGAAGATTCAAACAGACTAACCAAAGTAATATTTTCCGTTGATTGTACTACCATTTGTATGAAATGAATCTGTGAAGTTGAACTCAACTTGCCTGAGTGGAGGGACATGGTTAACCATGTGTACGTACGGAAGTTTGACTTGGCTTCGGAGGCTGGGCGAATCGGCGGGAAGTGGGCCTGTGGGGTTCGTAGAAAAGCGTAAAGATCGGGGTGCGAACCTAAGGGCCAACTTTACAACATATGGAGGGCGAGGAACACGGCGCGGATGCGCCCGTGCCTCATGTATAACAAGAGCAATGGGACTAAACAACAATAGGATCCAGTCACTGATCTTCCAATTAGAGGTTTTGTTATCTAAGGTAGGGGTCAAGCAGTTACAGTCGTGCACCCCACCGTGCACAATAATGGTTGTGAATCAAATTGTGGCTCCTTCCATGTATAGAAGACCGTCCAAACTGATACAAAGCTCATTACCGATGTAACTCAGGGCTTGCTACAAGCATAATTCTGAAATTTTGCATGGAATGGACCAATAGGAATCGCACTGAGTCCAGGAAGAGGGCAGAAAAGTCATAAACAAAGCTACTTTTGCCTCGAATGATACTCTAGGCCTCCATCTCCTTTGGTGGTTACGCTCGGTGGCGGGATTAGTCATCAGACTTTTGCAAATTTCGTTGCACGTGAGATCGTGCACGGTGCACGACTGTATAAGGAACCTTATCTAGCGGAAGATCTAACCGTGTGACAGCGTCACAAATTACTATGTAAATACATTAACGAATGAGAATTTTGACTATCTAGAACGACAAGTTATAGAGAGCAGCAAGAGAGCAAGGTACGCCGAGTTTGAACAGAAATTACGAAGAGCTCAGGGAGGAGTTCGCAAAATGAGCACGGGTGTGATGCTGAACTTTGTGACCAATCCAGCCCAGAATAGGCAA
>WSTI01011726.1:0-11302 GCA_019616915.1 Ceratobasidium sp. 423
AACTATTTCCAACGGAGACCCGGGTTGAAAACGTCGCGATGTCTGGTTTGTTGGCTTCAGCAATTTAACATAAAAGTGTATAGAAAATGTGGGGGAGGAATAGGGGATATAGGTTGAAATTGTCCACCACCTTTATCTTGGCCCCCTTGTATCACATACTCCACAGGTAGATGGTAGTGACATCATAATCTAATTTATGAGAAGAAAGAATCCGTTCCGGTCCGAGAGGATTGTTGGTGGTCAGCGAAGCGTGGAGTCAGATTCTTAATTGATCCAATAAATATATGCAGACTTACGTTTCAGCTGAGATGCGTTTGAGGTCGCATATACGAAAGCAAAGGCAAAAAATAAAGTTCGGAAAATGACGGTGGAGGGCCTGGGAGGGACCGGAGGGGATCAAACTAGCGCAGTCGATCAGCTATCTATAAGCTTCGACTGAGTGCTGAGCACATCGAAAAATTTGATCACAAACGACGCAATTCAACCGTCGGGGTGTCACATGCCTTCGCCACTGGTTCGAATTAGCCTAGAAAACGTGCCTGTTGTGAGATAAGAAGCCCACCTGACCGTGTACATCGGCACCCCATAAGACTCAATTGGTGTCAGATGAACGTGCATGAGATGGATGGCAAGTTGTCCTAGCATGGTCAACGCCAGGTAGGGCGTAGTGCATGGGTGCTACGGCCATATGGGGTCGGTGAAGATAGGGGTTATGGGTGCGGCTAAGCAAGCGCGCAAACTGACTTGGCTATTTCAGTAAGCACCATCGACTTGTGATTAACCCGACTAACAGCGAAACCACCTCTGCTGCGGATTTTTTATCGTTGCACAGCCCGCCTGGACGCTTGAGAGTTGCCCCCGTATACCCAAGCCAGGCACCAACGCATAGGGGGCCTAACCACCGTCGGAGAGATTAGAAAATGGGCACTAAATTGATAAAGGTAGCACCGATTCATACAGCATCGGGTAAGCCCGGCAATAAGCTTGGCTAAAGCTCGCCTACCAAGTCAGCCAAGTCTGGTGGTCGGAATGCCGGCGCAGCCGAGTTGGTCACAGGGTTGTCGAGGTGGGTCACACGAGCGGGACTTCCCAATTGCAAGCATTCAGCATGAGATATTCAAGCGCCGAATGCCTCGCATATAAGCACCCTGGAAACAAGTTCGACCTAGGTTTCACAGTTGCATCAATAAAGACCATGCTACGAACTTGCACATGAACAACCGAAGACACGAGCACACCACCTATCCACGTTTGACACGGAATGAACCACATGGACAGTCGAGTTGGTGTTTGTTATCTTCCGACAAACGAGCTATTTCCGACTTGTCTGCCCAAAAAAGCCGAATTTAGGACTAACGATCGAAGCCGACGGGTAATTCATGGTTCCGCCGGGTTTAAGCCTGGCAGGAGTGAAGCCATGGGTCCACTGAGAAAGGTCGAATTGAATGACCTCTTCAACGCTAGCACACCACGTAAGTAGCTTGTCACATATCGGAGGCTCACCATTTATGTAGTGGTATGGGTTACCCGTTCCAGCTACGCGGCACCTAAATACGATACACCCCTCCTTGCTGGGATAATACGACAATATTGGGCAAGTGGAATCGATTGACCAACGTGGCGAAGGTGAACACAAGGACCCAAGCAGGTATGTACACTAGAGCACACTGGCGTACCGTGTGAATCAACCATTTCAGCGTCGCTTTCGCTTACTCTCCTCAAACACATTCTCCCTTCGTTCGCCAACCCTAGCAAGGAAATCAACCTTCTCAAGGTATCCTGCACCTCCCGCTCTCCGGTTCCGTTCGAGTTCGTCCCTTTCCTATCATTGAACGCAGGTTCATTTGTACGTAACTGGGGGTTTCAAGTCGGGACACACCTCCTGGGTACTCGACGCCAAGTGAGACTGCCAGTCCAATCGGGATTTGTCCAAAGTCGTTAGTTTCTTGGGTTTTCCCGCGACCGCCAGACCGGACAACGATTTGCGAGGTTTCATAGCGGGTTTTGCCTTGGTCGGTGGGGGCGATTTGATGGTCGTGTCATTCGTCTCCAGCGGAAAAAGTGAACCAGTGTTAGGAGTCGAGCTCCCGGAGCCAGGGGTTGAGACAGCAGGCGTGGTCGTTGAACTTGTGCCTTGTCCTTCCGTGGATTGGTGCTTACGCCACCCCTGTGCCTCTGAAGAGTCTTCGGCAACGACCGTTTTTTCTCTGAACAAGGCGTTATAAATCTCATAGTTGGTTGTCAACCACGGACTCACATCACGTCTTCTCCCGCAAATCGATATTTCTTCTCTATAGTAATTGTCTTGGCTTCGGGTTTTGGCGTTGGGGTTTCCGAGCCGGTAGCTTCAGATTTGGCCGATTCCAAGAATGAATTCCATAGCGCATTGCGAGTCCTATGTTATATACCGGTGGGGAACTGCCTGCTTAGCAAAATATGACTCCTAAACGGCCTACGTCCAGAGGCTGAGCTTACGCGTCGTCTGTCAGTAATTGCGTAGTTGGCGCATCTAAGGTATCCTCGGTACGCTGCTTCTTCGTCTCTGGGCCAGTCTCGCTCTCAGAGTCAGAATCTATTGCATTGTGGCTTCAAAAAGGAATAATGCGATACATAAGGTGCATTACCAACCTTGTTCTCCCGGAACATAGTCGTCGTCGTCTTCGTCAGAAGCGAGAATGGCAGAATTGAGAGTCGGAAGCTCAGCCATGTTGTGGTCGTCGAGCGAAGCCGGTGTGTGACGCAAAATGATCCGCGTTTATCTTCCAATTGCCAATCGAACCAATTACGGTTTCCACTGACAGAGCCTCCCGCACACCACCCGAATGATTCCTCCCTATAGATACTTTGCAACCAGCGGGTCAGTCGTGATCCACGCATGAATTCGTTCAGCAACATATAGACATTTTGACCGAGAAACTCGGAGCTACCCAAGATATTTGTTCCGCGACTGAGGCTGCATGGCGACAATTGCTCCCGCGTTTGCTTCCACCGCATCCGCTAAGCGGGACAATAATATTTGTCGACAAAAAACTATTGACATACTACTTTGTTGTCCAGACCAATTGCTACCGTCGGTGACAATCCATGGCCAACCTCGGTATCCTGAGGATAGTGGGCTTGAACGCCTCTGAGATGGAGAGCTCGCTGCGAGTATAAGAACTGCCAGGCAGACTGCGACAGCTCCTCACCCCGGCTGGTCTACCACACCTCCTTCTTGTGCAGGCTCACTCTCGTGCTCTTTGGTACGCATTCTTCCGTGCTATCGGGTGCAACAATTACTGACATTCTATTGCCATCCTTTAGGCTAGTCCAAACCGCACTTCTCTAGTCACTTTCGCTTTATCGTTTAGGCTGTGCCTTAGTTCGACACTTTCCTTGCCTTTCTATTATATACGCCAACCCCCGACCAGCCAATATGTTGTCTCGTGTCCTCTACCTCTCTGCTCTCGTCTCCCTCGTCGCTGCTCACGGCACGATTACCGCTGTCAATGGCGCTAATGGAATCACTGGGGCTGGCATGGGTATCGACCCAAACACTCCTCGTGATGGTACCAAGGCAAAGCCATTCCAGGTTTGTATTTTATACCCCCACCCCGCTCAGTTCTGACATACACCCGCTCCAATAGCAAGACACTAGTATCATTCGTGATCGTGAAATCCAATCTGGGAAGGTCGGTCCTTGCGGTCGCACGTCTCAAAAGGGTGCGCTGGATATGGCGGCGGAAATGGAAGGCAAGTAATCCTAACATCCCCAACCTCGCCCCGTCTAATGCCATTTTCAGCTGCATCATCCGCTGGGCTTCCTTCTGCCACCTCTGGCGGAGAAATCCAGATGACTCTTCATCAGGTCAACCAAGACGGTGCCGGGTGAGTATCTGAGTAATCCCCCGACATGATTTTTCTGATTTTTGATATATTTCAGCCCCTATACATGCGATATGTCCGGCGACGGCGGCAACACGTTCCAAGCTGCCAAGGTCACCAAGAACGTGCCTGGTGCATTCCTCGGTCTCTCCACAGCGACCGCCAAAGACTTCCCTCTCAACGTCCAGATGCCCGCGTAAGCACCCTATTATATCTTGCATACATCCCAGTCTAACTCTATTCCGCAGTGGTATGCAATGCACCGGTGGCCCTAACGGGGATGCTTGCGTTGTCCGTTGCCGCAATGCTACTCCTGCTGGTCCTTTCGGCTCCTGCGCCGCCTTCACTACTAATGGCGCTGGCGGTGGAGCGGGTAACAGCACTGCTGCGGCTGCTCCCGCTGCGAAGTCCACTGGAAATGGAGCCGGAACCAAGGCCGCTGCGTGAGTGACGACTTAATTTGGTGCACATATACTCCGTCGCTAACCCGGTCGTAGTACCGCCGATGAGAACAAGCAAGGAGGTGGAATCGCTGGTGGGCTCAAGAAGCTCCTCGGTGGCCGCTCTTACCTGAACCGCCTCGATACTCCTAAGCGTGCACTTGCAAAGCCCGAGGACTTCGCTGAGGAGGATGCCAAGGATGCGTGAGTCTCACCTACTGTGCAACCACGAGTGCAGTGACTTATCTAATGTTTATAGCGAACTCGAGGAAAAGCTCATTTCTGGCATTAACAAGCGCGCTCTTGCCGGTGCTGACCAATTTGCTGACCAGGATGCTAAGGATGCGTAAGCAGTGATTTCGTGACTTGATGACGACTCGTGCTGATCTATATGTATGATGCTTACAGCGAACTTGAGGAGGAGCTCATTGCCGACCTCTACAAGCGCATGACTCCCGTTGAGAAGAAGCGTGTTGTGCGCTCCAGGGTTGTGGGTGGTCTCAGTGGCTACTGGATCTAATGCCCATGCTTCCACTTCATGTTGCTTCTATCCACCTGCTTGTGTTTTAGATTGTAGAGTATTCGATCATGACATACCCTATGATCAATTAGTTGACTGGGCGTTACCCCCCAAAATATAGTGTTTGTTCCATATCTATCCTGATTTGATAGGATTGCGAGCACGGCAGGCCAGCTGGCACTTAGGTGATATCCATTTATTGGGCGTTGGTCTTGAATAGCAAAACTTCCGCACAAGGGAACACCGGGGCTCACATAGGATCCGCCATTTTTCACGGCTCAAAGGCATGTCCTCGGTTCCAATAGTGATATGAGCAGGCGGTGCATCGGAACTTTCCGAGCTAGTTATTTTACGATCGACCATCATGGATTCAGCTACAGCAATTCGGGTACCGCAACTCCAGGAATTTGATAAGCATACATTCCAGAGAACAAACGCGTGGGCGTGCATGAAGCCTTGTCTGGGGAGATCTATGTACTCATCATGGAGTAGCACCCCATCGGGTAATTTTTAATTATGATGTTCGATAAATCCGCGACTTCCACACGGCGGCGAGCTGCAGGCCGATCCAATGCGGTTCCCGGCGGCTGGTCTAGGTTCGGTCATTGATGATAGAGCCTCACATAATCTACACACTACCTATCAACGCGCGTCAATCGTTCACCGAGACCATGCGCGCCTCGAACTCAGATCAGAATACTGTATTGACCAACCTCCCTGCAATAGGGGGGGATGCGGGGAAGAGTCCCCCAGTCACTCTCACCCATCCGGTAGGATCGGTGCATTTGAGTAAGCAGCGCACTCAATGTGGATTGAACTTGATCGTTCCATTTGGATGCAATATCCGAAATCGGGTATACTGATAGCGGACTTGGATACCTCATTTGTGATTAATCTCAATCCCGGGGCGGCCCCCGAGTGGTTGAGACTGACAGCGCTCTGGATCTGAATGAAGCGTTCCTGGTGGCCGTGCATGTATGTATGCGTTCCGGAGCCCTTTGTGATTACGATGTAGGTCGGTTGTGATTGTACGGCATTCTTTCCCCGGTTGTAGCAGGCGTTGTTGCATACATGTGCTATGAGCTGGCAATTGTCGTCGTGTTATGTAACTTGGTTTAACAACCTTACCGTGCTGTGATTCAACCAACGGCAAAATTGTATTTCTGGGGTGGCTTATATCAGGCATGTTTGTTCGCGGGAGTTCTTGCGGTCCCCGCGGAGTGATTTCAGGCTGATCATGTTGCATATGATAATTTTAACAGTGGGAAATTAGGAACTCGAAAAATTCGTGAAACTCTGTCAATTTCTGCTCTGATTACAGGGACATCTGTGTTAAATCATGATATCAAATGTATCGGGTCTCTGAGCTTAACCTTTACGTCGCCACCGCATAATCTCACTGTATCACATAAACACCAAGCCCGAAACATTCCGCGACTTGTGTATATTTAGCGGGATCAAACGATAGGAGGATAAAAGTCAACACACGGCAAGCATAGTTTAGCTTCATTTAGACGTTGATTAAATAGGCTTAAAACGACGTACATGTTGAATAATACGATAGATACATGCGCAATTATAGCACAAGGTTAATCCCAACCCTCAAGTGGGCGAGGGTCTCCACTGCCTAGACACTCGATAGAATGATAGTTTTGAGATAGTTCCTTCCCAATTGCTGATTCGAGAAGAGGCAAATCTATGGGTTTGAGGTATCTACCACCTGAATGGGTGATATTACAAGCCCAGAGGATGAGTCTTCGTGGTGAGTACTTTTGCACAGTTTCTCGGAAAATGTGGAAGTTATCGTAACAGCAAGATAGCATGTACAACTCGTCCAACTCTAAAGGGGGCGATGTCTCGTGCACACCAAGTGGTGGGTACATTCCCCCGCTTCCGTAAAAAGTGCTCCGACCCCAGTTGGCTATAACCAAGATTCGGAGTTGAGGTGGAAGGTAAAACATATTCGACGGCAATTCTGCCCCGCTATATCGAAACTCTGCCTTGACACGCAGTTCTTGCACATTCGAGCGCGAAAAGAAACCTTCAAGCATAGAGGAGGTTGGGTTGCCGCGAAACGATAGTTGCAGAGGCTTTGAACCCGGCTTGAGCCACTGAAGGAAACAGCCTACGTCTGCTTCACTCATCTCCTTCAGATCCAATGTTTCAAGTTCTTGAAGAGAAACGGGGGTAACCGAAGCACCGGAACTAGGCGAATCGCTGATTCTGAAGTCGCAGTGAAGGATGCGTAGCCCAGGGCTCGCTTTTAGGATGTTAACCAGGTTCGAACTAGAAATATCCCTCCCTCCAGAAAGGCGGAGATCCGCCAGCCCGTGGTAAGCCGTACTAGCCCAAGGCGGATATTTGCCTTGAAGGTGGAGAGTCGTCACTGAGTGCCATACACGTTCCAGCTGTTGTTCGGATAAGCATAGATAGGTACTTGTCGACGAATCTGAGCGCGTTTCAAAGAATGTCGGGGTGGTGTACCCCTCATTTGGTACGTGAACAGTTAGTTCGGAAAGGCTTCCCAGCAAGCAGTTAGCAAGGCAATGTTCCATAGCCCTGGAATGTATCGGATGATATTCGTAGTGAACAAGCAGTCCTAGGGTCCTTATATAAGGAGCCTCGGAAGAAGAGAGGAAAGTGAACTCTTCGGGGTTGTTGTCATACATCAAGTCATCCCACTCGTCGAATCTATCTGGGGCGCCAAGGGAGCTTAGCCCAGAGCTAGTGTCATCCGCTGCGGGCTCTGACTCTTCCGCTGGCTGGAGGCGTCCCGGGTCGATGAGGTGGATGTCTAACGGCATTGGGTGTGCTCTAACGACATAGGCTTCTGCGCGGTCGTGGAATCCCCTGCTGAGGGGGCATGATAGAGCAATGTCGATATGGGACCAAAGTACACGTGAAGCAAGCGCAATCTGCCGCCACCGGGAACAGACATGGGAGAGTGCGTCTGGATACTTTGGGAAAGTCACCGGATTTTCCATATCCCAATGGTCGGTCGCGTGAAGAGGACATGACTGTTGAGCTAAGACCAGGTGAAAGATGTGCGCGAGGACTTCGGCAGGAAGGGAGTTGATTGGTACGTTCGCCAGATTGTTCCTTGCTCTCTTTACCGCGACTTGAGCCTGTATTAGCTTGCTCCTGTAAGAATCGATTAAATCCAGTTCACTGGTCACGGCATCCATGATTTCTTCGGTGATATTGATAGTGTATTTGTGGGAGCAGCCATTGCGTAATGCCGAGCACGCATTTGTGTATCGTTCCAATGCGACGCAAAGCAGGGTGCTGGCAGTATGAAGTTCCTCCAGCATGTTTATTCGGTAATATATGCAAATAGATATTCGACGGAGATTTTGGGGCTATAGGCACGGCTAGAAAGGGTACGATACTATTAGAACTAGTTTAAGCGACTGGTCGTCGGCGCTTACAGCGGAAGGTTAGTCACGAATTGACAAATCGGACCCTCGCGCTTAATAATCCTGTTGTCAGACCTTCCAAATCAGGCGGTTCTAGCATTCTCCACACCTTTCCACCATACTCTCCACTGGTCTACACCGTTCGCGCGTTTTGGTATTAGGATGTATATAACTCCGCCTTGCCGAACCGATGTCTCCCCACTTCTCTTCCTCCGTACCTGATCTACACAACTCTACACCATGTTTACACTTGCCCAACCTAGTTATGGCTACTACAACCCATACGAGCTAGCTATGCAACAAGAGCTCCAGCGACGCCGACAAATCGAGACGTATCTTTTCCGACAGCGAGAAACGGAGGAGATGGAACGACGTCGAAGGGAGTACGAGGCTGCGGTCCGAGCAGAGTATGAACACCGACGTGAAGCCGAGCTGGAACGCCGACGACAAGCCGAACTCCAACGACGTCGGCAGGCACAACAAGCTCGTGACCGACACTCGATGTACGATGGTAGGCTGGAACCGTTATTTGATGCACTCTACGGCGGCCAGTTGCCTCGCCAGGAACGAGAATGGGAGGATAAGCGAGAGGTTAGTTTCCCCGGTTTTGTAAATGAAAATGAGCGTACTGACTCGTATCTGTAGGAGAAGGGATCAACTGTGTCAGCGTACAATGATACTCCTACCCCGGTTCCTGCCTCTGCACCTGTTCCAACGTCTGCCGCGGCAGAATCCCAACCCGAACCTGAAGAGCCCCAAGTCGACACTGCGCCATCTCACGCCGCCGTCCAGTCCATCCTTTCTTCATTTGCAACTCTCCAGTCCAAGTTCACCTTCCCTTCTCAACTCGACTTCCTACCTGGGTTGTCGCCCAAACTCGCATACACGCCTAACAACGCTCCCCTACACGAGTATGAGCACGCTTTAACCGGCCTGTTGACGCAACTGGACGCAGTGGAATCGTATGGCGATGGAGAAGTACGGAAGGCACGGAAGGAGGCGGTGAAGACGATCGAGCGAGAACTGGAGAGGTTGGATGGGATGAGGGCAGAAGCGTGGCAGCGCATTACCGAACCGAAGTCTGGGGTGTTAGAGCCTGTGTCGACTAGTGCCGGAGTTGACGTAGACCCGCTCTCTGTACCCCTTCCCGAAGACCCAGATGCGGTGGACGAGGAAATGGAAGATCCTTTAGAGGAGTTACCGACGATCGACCAACCCTCCGAGGAGTCACTAGCACCCGCCGACTCCACTGTAGCCAACCAAGTCGAATCCACCGCGCAACAGGATGCTGGGCAGTCTGCTTCAACCGATGAGTCTATCGATGCTGATCCTGCTCCCGTGCCGACATTACCTACTCCTGTTGCCGAGCTCACTCCCCACGATATAACCCTCGATACTCCATCGACCCATATCCAAACCCCTGACCTTGAACCTCTCACACGGTCACTCACGCCCCCGTCTCCTTGGGAGGCAAACGAGAGCGATTCCATCTCAGACCCTGAGCTGGAAGAGTATGTGAACATCGAAACGATGTCCACATCCGAAGATGAGGATACCGACCTGGAGGAAGTGGGGAAAAATGGAGACTTGGAGATGATGCGTGACTGGGACCTGGACTTTTGAGTGGTTGTTTGATCGTAGTACTCCCTTCTAACTAATGTGGTTTCAGGAGTGTTTTCACCATGTATTATTATTGGACAGTATTTATGCCAACAATTTCATTTTATAGTAATTGATTAGATGTGTAATCAAAACTTGTGTTCATATCAATTCTATTCCAGGAGCCGCATGACCGTGGTCACCGCATATATCGTGGTTTAAGCTTCGAATCCGGTGGTGTGCACTCCGGGCCAGCTCCAGCATGACGATCCTGAGGTAACTCAGGATGTCTGGGGCGACTTTGTTCCCAAGAATTCACACCGTCTCCAGGGTGCGTTTTTTTTTAGAATGTCGCACCTTCACGATCAACGAAATGACATAAAATTAGGGACCCCAGTGCACGTATACCATATAAGTCGAGTCCCAACGCCCAGCGTTATATTAATACCGCACAGCCCGATCATATCAATGTATCACATAGATATCTAGAGGATAACAACACCCCAAATCGCATTAAAAACAGTCGGTTTAACGAGTATTTTGGTTAAATCAGGCAGCCTACTAGAGGAAGGGCCACGAAGGTCAATAGTCGGTGGACATGAATTGAGGTAGTTTGGACGCACGAATAGGTAGGCTTCGTAACAACGTTAAACCAGGCGAAAAACATACTGGATTATGGACTTTGGGATCAGCCATTCGCCTCGGCTCGACGCTTCAGTTTTCTCGATATCTCTACAAGGACTCGGAATACTGAGCCTGAATGGGATGGATGAAGCGAGTGTTTCGCTACTTCCTTCCTTGACTCAACCACCAAAGACTCCATGACTGTCGCCGTGGGGCAACCCAACTTCCGCGTTACTGAAGGACTTTTTTGCGCGATCGAATGTGCAATAGATGCATACTGGAACGAGGGGTTGGATACAGTGTACTTACTGTCTTGTTGTTACGATTATATCTACCAGTTGCAAGCAATTGTGGCAGAACACTTCGTCCATGGGTCAATCATACGGGGTCCTTAGGGTCTTTTCACGTGCAGCTTTGTCAGCCTCCACCTACTAAATTTGTGATAGTGATAAGATGTTTCTATCAATCTTATCTCGAGGTCAATCTTATCACTGCATATACGCGATTGACGTGATCGTGGTGAGCCCAGCCGACCACTGTGCCCCTAAGCCCGACTGCACCTGGGGCTAGACAAGTTTTTAAATCACTTTTGAACTGCCCGGTATGATTTTTCCACTTGTTCTTCGAATGTATGTCATCTTCAGCGTTATGAAGCGTATCTCTTCGACCCATTGGTTTGGCATTGTTCGAAATGCATAACTTATAGATTAAATGAAATAATTCTTACATCGTAGAACTATCTAATTGGTACAATCGTTTGTCTTCGGCTTCTAGCGGCTCCGACGGTGTCTTTGTGAATATTTCAGGATCGAAGTCTCTTAACAGCCGAATCGGGTTCA
>WSTI01011729.1:0-11188 GCA_019616915.1 Ceratobasidium sp. 423
CACCGATGAGAGTATATAACTTGGACCTTGGACATTTCAATTGTCATATCCCCAACATTATTCACCGAATGATAATGCCCTCAGAACTCTATCGTCCATTCGTCGACATCACTGGCAACGGCAGCACTCTGTCCTACGCCGAGCATCACCCTCTCATACTCCCAGTAAGCGCTTACATCCCCGAGGACGTGACGATCATACTCACTCCACATTCTTTCACAAGCCAAGTCCTATTCGAAACGCTTGGTACCGATCGTCCGCCCGGGATGCAGGAATGCTGGCCCACCCCAGTAAGCGCCGAGATGCTGCCTGAGGGGATGTATGCTAACCAATCACTAGAGTATTTTGTAGATGTGGGAAACGATGGGAAGCAGAACGTTTTTTGCTGGTCGCTCTCCCTTTATAACGGAGGTGTCACGAACTACCTCTGGCGCGTCTATTGGGATTTCCAAATGGAGCCGATACTCGTCCTATGCCAACAAATTCATCATCAAGAATCATTGCATTTTGGGTTCGGTGCCTATCAGTTCCACGTTCTAAGCCCTGATAGTCGTGCGATATGGAGGGAGGTTAAGACCTCTGGCGTCTTTGACCAGTCCAACCACCGTGTGGCTCTGTACCCCGATATTCAACTGAACTGGTTCGGCTCGAGCAACTTGGCTTCCAATCTCAACATGGCGATACAACGTCAGGCTCAAGCGCTACAGGATTATCCGTATGAAATGGCCGACAACCTCGCTCAAGACTTCGGGAACCTCTTCGTTAATCCAACGGAAACTTCTTTCAGCGCTGTCCCCACCCCGTCCACCCAGGGCTCGGACACATCTAGCATTGCTTCCGCCGACGCATTTAGCCCCGAGACTGGGGTGGAAAATGTCGCAGGGGATTCTGAGCAATACTTTACTGCTGATGAAACCGGCATACCGATATTAATGATCCCGCGCTGTCTGGAGAGCCAAGAGGCTGTCAAAGACTTTATCACCAAAGCCTTGAATTCAGGACAACTTGATAAGGGTGTACGCCACGTCAAGTGCTCCGGCTGCAAGAACAAGAAAACCGAGAAAACATGGGAGATCAAGCCGTCGAACCTGGAGGTAAGTTGTTGACCCCGGTTCCAGCAGTCATCGTTGATACTTAAGATTGCTTTAGCGCCACATTTTCACTCATTTTAATATCAAGTGTACGTCTTTTCCTTTCTGAATGCAGACGTTGCTGTATACTCACAGTCTCGTAGGCTATCCCTGCCCTATTTATGGCTGTACGTTTGATTTTACAACAAGGGATCAAATGAACAAGCATATAGGCAAGAAGCACCCGGGGGCGCAAGTAACTGCCCAAGGCAGTGGGAATCGCAAGGCAACAAATGGAAAGGCAGTTCGAGACATATATAGGACCACAATTCCCGCTATAAGAGGTCAGCCAGTTGGAGGAGTGGAGGAGTATGTGCATGACCAGGCTCACCAAGCTCTACAAGTCCAATATATGCCACCCTTTGATGATGGCTATATTTTGAACTACTAGACCGGTTGAGAATTGATATATTGGAATTGAATCACAGAACGTGCCTCGTACGGTCGGCTGGTCGGCTTCTATGCTAATCGCACCTTGTCCAAGTTGTTCCTTGTGTGGCTTAGGTTTATTTTACCACCTATTTAATATGTTACACAGCTTCTTATGCATATGTCTGTAAATATGAATGTACATATACTCTTGTTATGAATTATAAATACGGCTCTAAACAATGCATATGCCAGTCACTATATCTTACCATATATTATTTGTCCCAGTTGGCCTCGGGCGCTTGTGCTGTGCAATCATTCATGAACATCAACTGTGCACCTCTGCACACCTATCGTATAAGAGTCCCAGGACGGACAAGCGATAGCGAGATGATACTGGGGGTTGTAAGAGTCTTGAGCGCAGCTCTAACTGTACCCGAGGCCCGGCCTGTGGTGTTCATTTGACGCGAGATCAATATTATAATAGCCTCCGAGATGACCAACCGCTTGAATCTTTGAATGATCTGAACTGACAATCGGCATATGTGCTCAGACAAAGAGGCACTGTTATCCCTCACCGACTTGGGGCTGAAATTAGGGGTTGACTGATGTGCACAAGATTAATCCTAGTTATTGTGCATATGCCTAAATCGAATATTTCACTCGATTATAGCAGTGTCTACGTTTCGCTCTGTTTATAACGGTATCAAAAAAGGCCTTTTAAATAAAAGTTGTTGCCCAAGAGCTACGAGAACAGTGCATGCAAACTAGTTACGGTGTTTAGTACTGCTTTAGGTATTACCTATATGCGGTGTATACGTGTACTGGAGGCATCAAAAATCGAACAACGTGGCACTTGCGCTGCGTGACAGAAAAATAGGTTTATACCGAACAACGAAGCGGTCGTACGTTGTGACTGCATATGTCCGAGCAACCGGCTGTCGGCGGTTAATGACGCTCGGTTTACGAAGGTGACGTTGTGTACACTGGAAATGAAGTGCTTACTGAAAGAGAGGATGGCGAAGATGGTGACGATGATATGAGGAGTAATTCAACTGTACTATAAGACAATATACGTACATACATACATTCCTTAATTAAGGAATGTATTATAATAGAATCTATTCATTTTGTGTGTATGCATTCACCTGTGACAGGTTTTTTGACGCTGAACAACGAACCCTCAAAACCTGTGACTCGACGACAATTGAACAACCAAAACGATGTCGTGTGACATGACAAGTTGTTCATATTATGACCCCTACAGTATCACCCCTTTGAAGAAGTTTACCACCAATTACGCCGCTGGAAACGTGAACCGAGTATATCGGAAAGTTGTACCAATCAAGACCGACCATGATCATTGGCTCCTCAGCATCCAATTTCAATTATCAAACTTGTTTAGAGTACTAAGTTCCCGATCTGACTGAATTTCCCAAGTCTTTATAGGTGTCATCGCGCTGAACTTCTCAACCAAAACCGCTGGGGTTCGCGAGCGTTCGGGAGCACCATATGGTTCTCCGTAGGCTCCCGAGCGTTCCGCAGAATTTATACACCATTTACACTGCGCTCTGGCCTTTGCAGATCTAATTAGAGTCCGCGGATGGGAGAAGAGAATCACGAGTCAGTACCCTCCAAATTTCTCCTTTTTGTAAGCTGAGATTCCTCATAAAATGAATGAAGAGTATTGTTACATAACTCTTGACATGTATATGCACTTTTGTAGCTCGATAATTGGTGCATCGAGTCCAAGATCGAGTCGAAAACAACCAGTGTCCGACTTCCCGGGCGCTTACGGTATATCCAGAACTTCTGTAAGGGTCGCATTTCAAAAATCCCACGTGGTCGAGGGCTCATCCGTCGGGCCTGTATGATTACGATCCTGCCCGATTTCGTTCGCCAACCGGTGATACTGTAATACGATCATGTTTGGAAGGGCGCGTATACTCATAATATGATATTCTTACCATATAGCACTGACTTCTTGAATACTTAAATTCCGCAATAATGTCATAGTCTGAGTGACGAGCTGGAATGGCGCGCAGAAATACCTCTGATGCCCATTGCTTATGGCTAAACAAGCGCCCTCAGCGCATATACCTCATACGGTAATGAATCTGACGCGAAATAGTATTCACTCATGCCTATGACGAGCGTGTGGAGGATGAACTTCAGAGGTATGATGGGCGAGTTACGTCATGAAACTATGCTCTGAAATTTAATCAATAGGAAGCGGGGCAATTCGTAATGGTGTCGGAGGATAAGCAACAAGTTGGAAACATTCCGACCGGCGCTCAGGTTGCTGCCGTAGCAGGGAAGGCTACCCGATGGATGTAAAAGTACTGCGATTTAGCTACGGCCATGGTTATGCCTAGTGGCGAAAGTCTAGACCAAAAAGACGCCGGGGATGTAACAGAAAATTTAATATTGATTGGCGAAGTATCTGAAGCAAATCCCCTGCTTGGCGGGGGTGGGCCACTCAAATACTGGAAGCGCAGGGTGCGCAAAGCTATCCTTCCGGGCGATTGACCCGGAGGTAGATGCCCCGAAGGAATCGCGCATCGTGCGCGACTACGGGGAGGGGCCTATGTATCCGTAGCCTTGCTCCGACTAGGGGTCGTAGCATGCCCGCCTTGCATGGGAGTCATTGTAGAGAGGAGCATGTAAAGTCGTAGTTTAGCAGGGTCTATCGAGCATTGGGATATAATGTTTGCCTTTGCGTCGATTTAGCTATCGACATCGGTCTCGTACCCTCGGTCCTACCATACATTGTCTAGCATATTTTAGTCTATATCTACCAGCACCCACGGCATATCCCAGCATCGCAGACATGAGTTATTCTTCCGTAGAAGCGTCCCAGGTTTCGGAACTTATTGCTGAAACACTTATTGCTGGAACACAATGTAAGAAATACATGCGTCTACTTCCAAACTACTATTCTCAACGACTAAACCACTTCTGTTCAGACTTTACTATTGATCTTCAGGTGTATGGCTTCAATCTACAAAATTGGTCGATATTTGGCGTCGATAACACATGCGCGCCTTTGAACCCTATCATATCTGCCCCGGCTCCTGGTAACAACATAACTATCCGCGACACCATTTTGCGCATTACCCATGATGGGGGACTGGAATGCTTGGAGGCAAACATCGGCCAGTGGGAGCCAATAGAACTCTTTTATAGCTACGGAGATGCACTCCCGACCAGCTCCACCCTCCTTGGCTCGATGCATGGCATCAATCTAGGGGCAGAGGATATAGAGGGATTGTTTTATAGTTATGGGAATCCACCCACCTGGGAGAGCATCAATCAGTACGTAGAGGGTCGCAAGGCACTTCGCGCGCCCAATATTTGCCCCCTGAATGATTGCAAACAATCATTAAGACGGCCCCATGCACTAAAGGCATGTACTTTGTTCCCTTCGGGGATAGAGCAAGAGGCTAACAAGTGCACCACATTAGGATCATTTGCTGTTCAAGTTCAATATTAAAGGTATTTACACTACATGCGTATAAGACAAACCGTCACTAACGGCCTACTGGTATCCAGGGTACAAGTGTGGATACATCGGATGCGATAAGTCGTTTGTCACCAAAACCAACTGTGATCGGCATATGAAGGATTGCAAGACCGGGGGTAATTAAAGCGCAAGCTACTAATACCCAGGCTTCTTGGTCGCAAACAATGTTGCATTTACGTGTTCGCCAGAATCTTTCAATACATTCCATTTATTGAACGTAGAAGAAATTAATGATTGCCTATAATCTTACTTTCAGATCGGCTGTTGTCCTAGCGCTGGCCGTTGTATGATCCGTTGTAACCAATGCATTGCGGTGCAGGTGAAATTGTCAAGTCTGGATCTAGATGCATATACATGCGGTCGTTATGAGAGGTGCTCATAATAAGAGCCTACGAACGTCCAAACAGCTAATAATACTTTCGCGTGGGGTGTAGGCTTTATCGACACAGCAAAAACCGCCCCTGCTTTAATGCGCCGTGGAGCGCTGTTGAACTTGAAGGAGCAGGCAATTGCATGGAGCTAACCCCCCTCTTAGCGAACGCATACGGAACTCGCGTGGGCGCTCAAGAGCTGATCACGTAAATTGCGAGCGCAATCGAGCTCCCGTGGAGCGCATGCTCTACAAAAACGATTTTAGCTCGGGAGTGCTCGGGAGCACAATATGGCGCTCCTCATATTCCCGGAGCTTGGGGAGCGCATATATGGCGCTCCGAGAGCATGGGGAGCTCCTTTCCGCTTGTTATAGTCCAGCCAGTTTGTCGGGTTCCCACTAGGGAACACTGCACCCGAAAAAAATAATATAACGTAACTAAAATTCCTGAGATAATATCGTGTCTTCTATCGTATGCACTGGGTTCAGGAGGCGATGCTGAGCAAAATGTCTCCAGTCTCCAGTCGTAAGTTGCACTTTGGCATTGTGACCTACAGATGCGGCCTAGCAGCTAATGCAAGCTCGAGGTGTTCTTCTAGTAGTGATGAATTCAACACAACAATTTCTAGATAATTCTTTGACATCTACGGAGCCGGCACACCTACACTAAAAGTTTTGCTCTCTTCGACAACGCAAAAAAGTCGTCGAACTATTTCTCAGCAATCCCTTGAATTCAGGAGTACTTAGCAAGGTCGTGTACCATGTCAAATGTTCCCGTTGCACCCAGGTTATTGAACAGCAGACCGTCGAGTCCGAAGGTAGGTTGTTAACCTTAATGTTAGCAGTCATCATTGGTACTCAACGTTGATTTACTCCTGTATTGTGTTTCACTTGGGACCTCACTGATAGTATTGGTGCGTTGTATAATTAAACAGCGGGCATCAGGTTATAGGTACTTGAATATGTTCCTCCGGGCTTCCTTGTTGTTAGACCGGGGTTTTTCCAGGTAAATAGCAAAATTCTGCGGTCCTGAGAGAGTGCAAGCTATGTAGTCCATTGAAACTCCGTGTCACTAACGTTATAACCAGGGAAAGTCGGTATATATCGTGCCCCGGGCGATTTTCGGGCAAGTCCGGCAAAATGACTATTCCGGGTTGTCTGTGAAGACAAATATTCTACCAGAAATCGTGAGCGTTGACAAGAGAGGGGGTAGATTCTAGAGTTTCTTATGTACTTGGGCAACCCATAGACACAATCTACAAAGAGGTAGAACCTCCAGAATAACTCTGGACGTTTTTCCTCCTTTCGGCTGCTTTAGGACTAGGACGATCCTGGTCGAGAGGCAAAGATATCCTTCCGAAGTCCCTCTTAGTGCCCGCACTCATGGTTTGCTAACCTAAGAGGCGTCGACTTAGACTCATAGGATTAAGGTTGTTGAAGAGAGCCGAGCCTCGTGTCCTACTCCACGTACGTCGCCGAATTTTCATAGGAAGAGGGGTACTTGTGCTAGTGTGGGACCGGTAATTCGGCCACCTCGAACAACCTCATTGTGTCTTTTCTGATCAACTTAGCCGGCTGAATGTTTATTCCATTTTACGGCGCATTTAATCAGCCTCCCAAACTGTTACAAATAGGTCCATGCCTGGTGGCGCCAAGAGATCAATCATGTGGCTGTGCCCGATGACAGAATTCTTGATCCCCCTGATTCCCCCATACCTTTTGTTTCCATCCATCATTTCACTATAATCACCACTATTTTTGACTTTCTTACCGTATCTGCGTTGGCCCTCAACTCGTTGCACTCACTCTTTGATAAACGGTCAACTCCCTCGATTAACGGTAATTGCCGTTAGTAGAAATTGGTCATCGGTAATGTATCATCCGTGAATCCACCCACGCGCGGCGTATCCACTTTCTTGTTTTTTTTTTTTTTTTTTCCTGGGGATACGCACGACGTGTCATCTCGCACATCCGCCCTGGCTCATCTGCGCGACACGATACCGATTCGACACGGTCTTAGACTGGCCGTCACCGTGTCTGAGAAACCTCCTCATTTGACACCAACTGGCGCCCCCGCTGCACTCTGGACACACCACACGCATCTCGATTCGGCCAGTACAAGCTTGCCCCGGGTGTATTCAGAGTGGACCTGGAGTGGACCTGGGTTAGACCATTGACAACCTGGTGAGTGACATGTGATACGCCTCGGTACCGCTAACCACCTGTGCCAGTGCCAGTCCTACACAGCAGTCCAACACATCGCTTCCATTAGACTGTATGCTTAATGGACCAATTCATACACCCCGGCCGCACTCCTTGTCCGTTGTCCGCACTTCTGTACCTCATCGACCGCCGAGCGGCTATTGAGGCCTCCAAGCACTACCTGGACCCCGTAAACCCCGTGGCCCTCGAGGGCCACCCATCACAGGCTGCAGGTGGTGTTACCTCAGGGTCCTCAGCGGGCGCTTGTGTCCCAGAATCGAGGCCCTAATACAACTACTGTGATCGCATCGTAAAGTTTGTATTCTACTTTCTTATGAGAGATTGTATGACAGGTACGAAAGGACGCCAAGCAAGGGTCGAGTTCAACCCCTATCAGTGGACAGGAGCTAGCATACATAGGGGTACCTGTAGCGGAAACATCCAAATAATAAGCACGCATGATGCATAATTCACGCGCTGCCGGAAAGGCAAGGTGACTAGAGGAAGCCGAGCCGTAAAAGCCATAATAGAAGTGATAGGAGTAGGATATCCAAGCATTGATGATGGATGATGTTGGGCCCAGAATCTGGACTGAATGAATAGCACGGGATTCTGAGATTAACCTCAGCCATTATGTACCAGTCAGAACCAGAGACTTGGGATCCGATGAGAAGTCTTGCGAAGATAAACGTCGTTTAATCATGGTTAAGACTTAACATGGGACTTGGAAATGGCATCCGTGGGTTCAACAACTAGAGCCAGTATGAGCTTTTGTTACATGACAATTTAATTTTGATATTCAGCTTCAATTTGGGATGCACACAATTGCTATGATATAATGAACGATTTGTGTTTGCCATCCCCCACCTCTCCACATGGTGTCATTTGTAAAGTGATGGAAGTATGCGACACGCCGTCCGTTGTGATCACCGTCGGTGGAAATTATTCCACTTTGATATCGTGCTCGAAGGAAGTCACGCAGTCGTTCTTCGTTGCTGTGACCTTCATGGCACCGGCACTCTTAAAGGTCACTTTCGCACACCCATTGCTACCAGTAGTAGCTGTCCAATCGGGGTGACCGGCAACATCGATACTTGCTTCGGAAATCGGCGCCCCAGTCTTACTATTGGATACACAAACTGGAAAATGTAAATATGAGCGATCAAACCGAGGAGAATCGCGGCTGGGTGTGGGGGATCTCACATTCGACTTCTGCGTTAACTTTAGCGGTGGTTGGCCCCTTGAGTTTCAAGAGGGGCCTTGCGTCAGAAGGGACAAAGGCCCAGACGACCTTGTCGCCCTCTTTAACTGTGTTTTGGCAACCGCCAACCTGCAAGAGATTTAAGTAAAAAAAATCGAATTTCATAGAGAACTTTGAGGGAAAACACACCTTACTAAACACCCCATTCTTGAATAGGCCCCACCATTGAGAATTTGTGTTCGAGAAACCATCGATGGAAATAATAAAGAAGTCTTTAATACTATCGCTCCACTACAAAATTGTCATGAGCGATGAGGTTATCTTTTCGGCGAGATGCAAGCGATTGACATACCGTCGCATCCCACTTAAATTTAGCCTTATCAGCAGCGTCGGCCAATGTTGTTGTACATGTCCCACTTGTCCCACCACCTGGAAGCAATATGGTTAGTGCCCTGGATCACTCTTTCATCGGTTAAACAAGCTTGTTACAATTGTGAGTGCCTCCACTCAGAGTCGTTATGTCACGACCCTCGGTCTTGATTACACCCTCGAATACAATCTTATCGGGTGCTTCGATCCTGACATTGACAGCGGCCTTTTTGTCTTGGGTAGTCATGGCCTGAGGCTCGAGATTCGATGAGAGGTGGTGGTGGTGGTGGGGTACAGACAGCAACCGCAATTATAGCGACCCTTATATGTCGGGGCCGTTTGCTGGTGTTTTATCGTGTGGCGCCCGATGACCGGTGGATCGGGGGGTCCTGGGGAGTACCCGGGATACCGTTCCATCCTCCTGCTCTCGTCCTCCACCAGCTATAGGATCCCCTTACCCCGTCTCCACAGGGTGGGCTGGGATGTTGAAGGGCATTATGTTGCCGTCCGACAGACGCCTTGGGTACTATCCCTAATGCAGTTCTATCCCAATGACCCGCTTTCCCCTATGCGGTGCAGGCGTATAATGCCATCACGTATTTGAGTGGTATATGTCGATGTGTACCAGAGCCACGTTGGCTGGGATTGAAGGAATGCAATCGGCGACAAGGATCTGTTGAGGTGATGTCCGAGATAACTTGCTAGCTGAGTATATGCTAATCTTAGTTCGAGGAATCGCCTAAATCTTTACATATAACCCAGTATTTCGGGTTTCACGAGATTAAGACGGTGAATACACGCGTCGTTACGAACATCGATGCCATTATTTTCTGGTCGTGCGACAGCTTGTTGTCGGTCTGGTGCCATATAGCACACCCAACGTCGCAACTACAAAATGGGCTAGTGTAACATGAGGTTATGTTCGGAAGAACATATCCACATGTAGAGATATCCGGTCATCGGACGCTACACTACCAGTGTCGTACGTTCACGACAGCAAACTAACCTAACTATAAGGTACTGTGTACACCAGGTTTCTAACCACGGAAGTATTAAATCGTGTAGCTAATTTTAGGGTTAGCAGTTGACCACGGGGCCGATTTGCCCGCGATATCCCGGTAGTTAGCCACGAGTTGACGAGTGACGTAGTTCTCATAGATATCGACAATTTTATACCCTCTACGAGGTTCTCAAGGCCTTTTCGCCCATTCATCCACAAAATCTACGTTCGTTATTACACTCGATATTGAACCGTAATTAAAACACCGTGGAAGCCGTATATTGTGAGAGACAGCCTTTGGTATAGCCACGGAGATTACTTAGCGCCGTGACAAACATCAAAGTTAGCTGCCAAAAAGTACAGTCGGACCCCTCGTTTCCGATACTGATGGTAAATTTCGAATGGCGGTCCTATCGAGAATGAGGGGTTTGTGACTACACGTACAAACATCGCCAGAAGCCGTCATGCGACCATCTCAGCACCTAGTTTGACCAAATCTCACACTAAAAATGATAAAATAATTGGGGTATAAAGGATGACAGGTAGGTCCGGTGTGTAATGACAAGACGAATGCATGTTGCGAATAAAACAGAGATTTAAATTGTTAAATGAGCATGTCGTCGGTGATGGCTGTGCTACTTGGTCAGCAATTTGCCTTAAGTGGCGGGACTGGAGGGAAAAGCCGAAGCCCGCTTTTATCTGGATTGAGGGGTTCGGAATCGAGGGGTCCGACTGTACTCACATGTGGCGCTACACGCGGCTGGGAACTGAGAACGAGATAAGACTGGCCGTATATCCTGGAAAGATCATCGTATGCAATAGAGGACACACATACAATAGAAGACCCCAATTTTTAGTTTATCCTCCCGGGGCTTCCTTCATTGCTCGGATCTGTCACTCCACAAGCGGAAAACATGCGTGTGAAACGATGGGAACCAACCCCACCTTCATCTGCAACTTGAGCAAAACTCCCAGAGGCCTCTGGGAGGAATAGGAGGGTTGAGAGGACCTTTCCTATGATTGA
>WSTI01011730.1:0-11157 GCA_019616915.1 Ceratobasidium sp. 423
TTATATTGAATATGGAGCTTATAATCCACAGGTCATCGATTATGTGGGCCCATCTTGGCGAATAACTTTTTCTGATGGGAAGGCATTAGTTCTTTATGTGTGGCTATACCATGTGTGATGAGCAACTCGGCATTCTGGCGATACCCGATATGGAACTATACAGCATCAAGACGAACGTGATCATATGACATAATCAGCCGTGCTCGTCATTCAGCAATGTCCGACCTCCCAGCACCGATCTTCAAACGAACAAAATCACGTCCAAACCGAGCGCGTCCGCCATCACCATCAGCCGAAGACAATGCAGAACAAGAAGGAACGGGCACAGGCGCGATGGGCCTCGTGGCCAAGGTGAAGAGTAAACAAAAGGCGCGCGCAAAGCCGGCGGCCAAGTTGAGTTTTGGGCAGGATGAGGAGGTAAGTTTAGTTTATTATTATTTTCATTTGGAATGCTTGGTTAATGATGGGTGTGGGTAGGGCGATAGTACGGAGGGGGCGAGTGCCGCACCGAAAGTACGCAAGTCGAAGCTGGCTAATCCTTCAGCGTATGTTCATCCCAATCGACTATACAACCCACACCTAATAATTTATTTGTTTATAGGCTCCGGATGCCAGAATCACTCGAGCAAGCTACGATCTCCAACAGTGGACCAGTATACGACAAGGCATACCTCGACCAGCTCAAGGCAGCCACCATGTCTGCTCCACCAGCGCCTACACCCGACGCCGACGTGGAAATGACGTTAAGCATAGACGAGACGGATGGAGCTATGGTAGTTGATACCGGAGACGTTGGAGACGTATTCGATAGTATGTGTCAATCCATATCCTTTCCACTGGGGCTCATGTTCTTTCACAGACCAACAAACTAAAATCCCGCTCTCCTCTACAGTCATCGGAGCCAAGAAAAAGCGAGAACAGATGCGCGTGACTGGTAAAACGAATGCACCTCAACAGGACGAGTTTATTTCCCTCTCACTTACGAGGCGGGATGAAGATACGTACCAAGGTCCACACCCCGAGAGTCGCCTGCAGAGGGAAGATGATGATCTTGGTGAGGGCGACGATGATGATGCAGAGTATACGGGTGCGCAAGAGAGAATTGCGCTTGGGAAGAAGGGGCGGAAGGCGGCCGAGAGAGCGAGGAAAGCGGGGATGTTGGAGATGATTGAGGATGTGTAAGTTCTAACTGGTTTTATTGCTTGATATGCGACCGATGCACTGAGTTTGACAGGGAGGACGATGAAGAAACACGAGAATGGGAGTTAGCACAGGTTCGAAGAGGAGGGTCGAATACTCGTAGTGTGGTTGTGGAAGAGAAACCGGTGTATAAGCCACATCCTAGTACGTTCCCTCTCTCCTTACCTCACTCTCGTACTTACACGGTTCGTTGCAGTCCCGGTTCAAACGCCAGTCCCAACACTAGATCCCGCCATCGCCCGCCTCACCCAGGCGCTCACTAAATTGACTACCTCGCATGCGGGGAATACAAAGTCTTTAACGACACTCGGTGACGAACGATCGTCTCTAGAAAAGCAAGAAACGAAGTTACGCGAGCTTATTACCGAAGCAGAGGATAAGCGCGCTTGGTTTAGTGGATTCAAGGAATGGATGGATAGCTTGGCTGATTTCTTGGACGAAAAGGTTTGTCCTCTCTACCCTTATTTATCCCCCGTACTCACGGACTTGTTAGTTCCCCAAAATCGAAAAAATCGAAGAAGAGTTCCTTTCGTTGCTTGCAGAACGAGCGGATATGATCTCGAAACGACGTCTCGACGATCTGAGCGACGATCTGTCGTTATTCCTCGGTGCACCTTCAACGGGGGGAGAAATGGAAGTAGTTGATGAGCTGGGACGTACGATACCGTCTAGCACAGCTCCTCAATCGGCCGTCCGCAAAGTTCGCCGCGAAGCCCGACAATCCCGCCGTTCCAACCGACCCACCGAGGGTGACCAAGAAGGATACTCGACAGACGGCTCACTCGGGTCCTCTGATGCTCAAGACCTCACCGATGCAATTACCAAATGTCGCGACAAGGCTTCCTCCGTATTCTCAGACGTCACGGCTGAAGAGTTTAGGGATCCTCGGAAAGGGATTGCCAAGTGGTTCGGAGAGTGGAGAGAGAGGTGGGGCGATAGTTATACTGGCGCATGGGGAGGACTCGGAGTGGTCGGTGCTTGGGAGATGTGGGTTCGGTTGGAAGTGTTAGTTTGGGATCCAGTAGTCGTACGTCCCCCATTCCTTTTTAGTTCTTTTTACTGACGATGCGGTGTAGGACCGACGAACACTCGACTCTTTCCGATGGTACAAATCCCTACACGAATTCTCGGGCGAGAACCCGGAACCGGAGCAAGACCTGGTGTTATCAATGACAGCCACGGCCATCATCCCTCGCCTTTCTAAACTAGTCCAAGCGGGCGCTTTGGACCCATATAGCGGGAGGCACGTCAAACGATTACGAGACGTGGTTGAACAGATTGAAGCGATTGTAGAAGTTGATTCGGCCAAGCTTAATCCGCTGTTGGGAGCGTGTATTGACCCGTTTCGAAAAGCGGTGGATGAGCTACAGACCCAGCTCACTCAGTACCAGCTCGGCGCAGGGACGTTTGACCCAGAGGGTATTCCTGCGCGGATAAGGTACCTCGCCAAGGTGTCGAAATTACTCGCGAATTTGGTGGCGTGGAGGAAATATACGGGTGAAAAGTTTGGAGTTGGGGAACTTATTGAGAGGGTGTTGGGGAAGGCTATGTTGCCTATTGCCGAGGGCGGTTGGGAAGTTGGTGGGGAGGAGATTTTGCGCAAGGTGAGTAGTATGTCGGCTTAGTGGCGGGTATGGCTAACAACTCGGGCATTTACCGCAGGCTGTAGCTAGTGTACCTAGACCGTGTGTGCCACCAGAGGTGTCGGCGAGACTTGGATGACCCTCATCAGATTGATTTTAGACTTGGACGGATCATATTGTGTTGGAATAAAACCTCGTGGTAAGCAAAAAGCAAAATGAATGAACGGAGGCGTATTCAGCCCCATCACCATCACGGGCAGGGAACAACTTGCATATACCCACTAAGTTGTTACCCGTGCAATCTCCTAGACGGATCGTCTGCGTGAAGCACTCATGACCCATTGAATGCTCATGTTATTAACATTCAACGTGGCTCGTTCTGCTGTCATACATATCGTACTATACTATAACTTTATCGCGTAACCAGAAGAACTAGAAGACGATTGTGTAAAATAAGCACTTTTTCATGAAAATCAGTAGCGATGAAACACTTGTTACGTTGGGTAAGCAAAGCAAAATGCAATCGGGTGATCCGACTGACATGTCGGTCCCCTTCACTACTATAGCCCCTTGGTCTCCTGGTCGTCTTCCGAATTTGATCAGGGATAGTATATAGCGCGACTAGACTGTGTCACCGAGTCGATTGTATCGTAAAAGTTGACTAAACTCGTCACTCGCTCATTCTTATAGACCGCAATGTCAGGTTGGAAACTTGGAAAGAGCAAGTTGCCCTGCGTAGCTTTTCGCGTATTTGAGCTGACCCATTGTAGAAATCAAAGAGGCGACTAACCCCAAGTCGCTCGGAACGTCGCCTGCTCCCTCGTCGCGCTCGACGACTCCAACGCCCGGCAATCCCGACCCCGAATCAGCTCCACTGGCGCGCAACGGCCTACTCCTTATTAATGTGCTCGCTGCACGCGGGCTGACCCTCCCGGCAGGGGTCGCCATGCCCCCGGCGATCGACAAGGCACTCAACTCGCAGCAGGCCCAGATTGCTGCGTCTGTTACTAGCTCGAGTGTATCTCAGCGCCAGCAACAGGCCAAGGGCCACAAGACGCGTGATTCGATGCAGCGGAAACAATGCTGGTGGCTTCCATACGGTAAGTACGCGTCTTTGCGTTTTTTCTGGCTAATTTTGTCATTTTTTCAGTCGTACTGGAGTTTGACAAGAACGAAGTGCTCATTGACTCGCTTGGAGGAGAAATCGCGGCGCCGGTGTGGATGTACCAGGCCAATTTGTGGGTCTATTTATGCGTTGGATTGATATGTCTCGCTGACTCCACCTTAGCGACGTGTCGCGAGCATCCGAAATCTCGCTCCAAATTTACTTGCGTTCTGGAGCCAGCGGGGCTACAACCAATGGCACTGATGATATGGGCAAATCCGATATTTTCCTGGGGAATGTCAAGTTTACTCCTGAATTCGATATTGGCGTATGTGTCATATTTCCTCTTTTCTCGTATCGATGCTTACGGCGGCCACTAGGGAGTAAAAGATGAATGGTTCTCCCTAGCGGGCGGATCTGGACAAATCAACGTCCAAGTATCCTATAAACAGCAACTCGTACGTAGTTTCTGGCCGCATATCCGCTTCCAGAACCTCATGTCAACCAGAACACGGCTCTTACCATCGATTCCTTTGACCTTCTCAAAGTTATTGGAAAGGGTAGCTTCGGAAAGGTGCGAACCGCCCGTATCTGGCAATCGGGCCGAAAAGCTTATTATAAGCATACGGAAACATAGGTCATGCAAGTTCGTAAACGCGATACGTCTCGCATATACGCGCTCAAGACCATTCGGAAAGCGCATATTGCGTCAAGGGGAGAGATTACGCATACGTTGGCAGAGAGGACTGTTCTTGCTCAGGTGCGTCAGCCGAAACCATCACTGTACACTAGCCCTAACGCTCGGACAGGTGAATAACCCGTTCATTGTTCCCCTCAAATTCTGCTTCCAGTCCGAGGCGAAACTGTATTTGGTTCTTGCGTACGTGTCCTGGATCTAATCCCGTTCTTCCGCTTTGTTGACGGTATATGTCTAGGTTTATCAATGGCGGAGAGCTCTTCCATCACCTTCAGCGAGAGCAACGTTTCAATGAAGAGCGGAGCAGGTTCTATGCTGCTGAGCTTTTGTTGGCACTCGAGCATTTGCATGATTTCAACGTTGTCTATCGGTGTGTCCCATTTTACTTTCGCCCTGACAGTATCGCTAAACCAAATGAAATGAAATCAGCGATTTGAAACCTGAAAACATCTTGCTCGACTATACGGGTCATATTGCACTCTGTGATTTCGGACTTTGCAAACTCAACATGTCTGATTCGGACACGACCAATACGTTCTGCGGTACGCCCGAGTATCTGGCTCCAGAGTTGTTACTCGGCAAGGGGTATACGTGAGTCCTTCCCTAAAACCTCTTACATGCGTGGGTTCTGATAGGGGCATAGGAAATCGGTTGATTGGTGGACACTCGGTGTACTATTGTACGAAATGTTAACCGGATTACCTCCATTCTACGATGGTACGCCCCCTTTTCCCTCTGCCCATCCCCCAACTCACCCAAAAGCAGAAAACACCAACGAGATGTACCGCAAGATCTTGCAAGACCCTCTCCGCTTTGGCGACGAAATCGGTTCCGACGCACGTTCGCTCTTGACTGGCCTACTCACCCGCGACCCCGCACAACGACTCGGCGTCAACGGCGCAGATGATATCAAGAAGCACCCGTTCTTTGCTAAAAATATCGACTTTAAGAAGCTCGTTCAGAAGAAGATTCAGCCCCCGTTCAAACCGAGTGTCGCGAGTGCGATTGATACGAGCAACTTTGATGATGTATTTACGAGCGAGCAGCCACTCGATTCAGTCGTAGAGAGTAGCGAGTTGGGGCAGAGTGTTCAGGACAAGTTTGCTGGTGAGTCTCCCACGTCCTTTGTGTCTGCGTTTCTGATAGTTTGGTAGGCTTCTCGTACGACGGACGAGATGCAAATGGGAATTTGGTTCCTACTGGCCAAAGCTACGTTGGGTAAATTAGATGAACGAGTTGGAAAGGGTAATTGTCTCTGTTGGCTTTTGTTATGACGCTTTCTTGCAGTTAATCGCTAAAATATATTCTCGACGGATTATTCAACCCTGTGTGGGTGGTGTGAACCAAATCAGAATTGCAATTGCCTCTCGGGCTCGGCACCTGGGCAACTCGGACCATGTCCCAGCCACACGACACTCGTGCACAACAATTTACAAACAAAAACAAACCGTCTACCGTCTGGACTCGAAACAAGAACCGCACGTCTATCTGTCGATCAACACGTGGGGGGTGCCTATCGTAGACATGAGGATCAGAGTTCCGTTGTGTATCCTGACGCGTGGTCGCGATGAGGCGCGAGTCGATGGAACAAGGACTGGGTTGGGCTTGGTAGCCGTACCCGAGCTGCAGCGGGAGGGCGGCAGTTCAGCCAAGTAACCCGGATTCCATAACCGAGCCCAAGTCCGCAGCAACATGGATACGGTCCCATAGGGTGATGCGGTTGCCGCCGCAAGTGGGAACGGACACTTCTAGGATCCGACCGTTGTAAGTCAGGAAGGCCCGAATTCACCAACAGGTTCATATGCATGCTTATAGACGGCAACCCAAGAACAAGTACTGTACTCATTATTCCCTCATAACAAGAACTCGGGCAAGGCTCAAGGAGCCAACCGGTCCGGTACCGTATGAAGGTTAAATGACCAAGCTTAAGGTGAATGGCAATAATGCTCTTGTTTTATGGAGTTACTGGCCGTCTCGTGCCATCACAATCAAGTAAAATTGACTACTGAAAGACAACCGAAAAATTCCATAATCACACCACCAGGCGCAAGGGTCTCCGACAACTTTCACCACGGCGAGCACGGACAGTGGAATAGCCCCATCCGCCACTCGTTACGAGGAAAAAGATTGCGCGTCAACCACACGCTGACCCGGAGGTCGACATAATGAGCATCCCACGAAGCGGATGTCACCCGCTCAAGGGCAAACCCCGACGACTATGAAGCCAGCAATGCAATAGAGCCAACCGAACATAATTCCCTGAACCTGAAGCAGGATTATAACAGCGAAGCCGCTGCTATACCGTGTCAACATGGATTGGATCAAGAAAGTATGAGGTTCTCCAATGCACCAACCTGTATAAAGGCCCGGCTCGCCGTTCGATGGGCGTGTTCCCGCGAGAAGACGACGTTCGCTTTGTGAGCGATGGGGAAGGGGGGAAGGAAGGGTGAACACTTGAAGTGATGAGGGACTGCCAGGACGTGAGGGCCGTATTTATACTCCGGACCGGTGGTTCGTGCGCAGAGATGAGTGATCGTAGTTGCATTTCAAATATAGTGACAAATAGCCCCACATGCCTGTTCTGTGCTTCTTCCACGAGGTCCCGGAAATTTCTCCCGGTAAATTAGTGGGCAGACCCGATTTTGAAATGCCTTACAAATCTGCCTGTGCTGCACCATAGCCCCCCGCATTCAGAGTTGGCCCGGATCGCGAGAATATCGTCTTGGAGCGCACGCTCGTCCAATAGCGCATGGGATGACCCCTGGGAAGGGCTCGGTACTTGCTCGCCTGTGCTTGTGGACCATGCCCGAATCTTCTTGTCGATTCCAGCCGCCACGACAAAGTCACCGGATGGCAGAACCTCAAATCCCTGCGATCCAAACGGTGTGACTGGGCCAAACGTTCGTTGGTCCAAGTCGACTCACTAGGTCATGCATATGCGTATTTGTGTGCCCTTCGAATTCGAGCAATGGTTTTGTCTTGCCGCCTGGTTCCGTCCGCATGAAACGCATATCGAAGCTTTGCATCTATCGACTCGGTAAGCTTGACGTACATGCTAAGAAACGTCTTGGCGCATACATCTCCTTTTGCTGCCGCGGCAATCATCTCCCAACCCCGGTAGATTTCCACGTTCGTGACCATGGAATCCATCTTCACCAGCGGCGACCCCGTCGAAACCGAATCAGATCTCAAGTCGAACAGCCGAACCGTACCCGATCGTTCGCCTGTGTAGACGATATCCTGCTGATACTCAGTTTCTATTTTTAGACACTATATCTAGCCAAGTCATGCATACCTGCCTCTTACATATAGTCATCACATCGCTACCGGTATGCAGTGTGCGCATACCCATGCGGTTGTCTAAATCTTGAACATACATGGCTTTTCCGTGGAGCCCAAGGGTCGCGGAGCCCGTTTTTCCATCCGACTCGAATACGGCTGTCCATAAATCATGAGTCTTTGCGGGCTCCAGAATGAAAGCAGAGACGTCGGTACTACGCTTGATTAGTGGACAGACACATTCACGTAAACGATGCTTACTCTTGTGAAACGTCAAGAGCACCGACCATGACTTTGGCGTGTGGCCCAAACGAAGCAACACTGTAGGGTTTAGTAAGTAATCATGCTTGACGCAGTAATTACTTACAAGACCTTATCCTGGATTACGTTGATTGCAGTAATCTTCAAGTTTAAATGAATATTTGTCTCATTGCCGTACATAATAATTCACGCGCACCTTGGTCATGAGGCCCATATCGCAGGACCATCGCATTGGACTGATGTAAATTCCGTTTTCATCGTAACGGCCACCATAAAAAGCTCCGCCCTGGTTTTCTTGCGCCTCTGGGCGGCGTGGCTGACGAATAAATATCCAGCCCCTATCGTCACCCGCGACCTGGTATCCGTCGGGGTCATCACTGACCTAGTAATGTCATAAATTCGAAAATAAATTATTGAACATTTGTCCGACCTACCGCTAGAGCTGTTATTCGACACCCAGGTCCGAGCGGCAGTTCCTCCTCTTCACACAATCGAGTTCTCGATATGGCACACGATTTGATTTGGCTAATCATTGGTAACACTAAGTCTGTTCGTGGCCAATAAGAATACACGCGACTAGGCTTACTGCAACAAGTGACTTTTCCTCCCATAAGACATCACAGGGTTAGACCTCAGTGAACGCGTCACGGATAGTGCACTGGATCCCCGTATAGAGGGGAGAGTTGAAACATCTTCCGACGGAGAGTCAAAGTCACCAGCGGTTATTTTCCTTCGCTTTCGTTTCGAGTGGTCGTCTGTTTGTTCCGACTTGGCTTTATATCCCGGAAGAAGATGCTGTGGCGTAGAGCTCGTGATAGGAAAATATCGATTACGTTCGGGGTCATAGTAAAACCCAGGCAGATTAAGAGACATTTTATAGCGTGCGAGTCAAGGTGCGAGTCAAGATCGGACTCAGACTCAGAGGTTGGAATTGATCGAAAACAAATCGGCGCTTGAGTGAAGCTGACCAATCCGCCCCTATTGAATCGGGTTATCACCTTGCTTCTGCAAGGTCACTCCCGGGGTCTAAAATGAGACGCTTCATCCTAGCGTTGCCGGAAGACGGAAATTTGATGAGACGGTCTCATCTCCTTCTTCAGAAGCCCTCAGGCATCGTCTTTTTCCCTCGTCGTGAGACAGGGACTTCGGCGGCTAAATGGTTGCCACGAAGCCCAAGGCATGGAACAGGGCATCCAATTGTATCGCCGTTGTTCAACTCGCGAGAACAACCAAACGTTGGATTTTATGGCCCACATCATTGACCCGATTGGTGATGTGGCCTCTTTCGATGACTAAATTTGTGTATATACATTGCGTTTAAATTATCAGGCTGTACAAACGGACATTCATGCGTGCGCGTGATGCTCACATAATCACCGGGTCATCAGGAATGTCAGTGAGAGGCATCGGGGTGCTATGGGTATGTGTCAGCGTGGAATTTCCGTGCCCCGCGTGCTTCGCGTGATGAGATGGAATGGAGACAGGGATTGGAGACCATCTCCTCTCCTCTCCTCTCCTCTTCCGGCAACGCTACTTCATCCTCGACTCACTAAATCACGTGCCTTGTGTATTAAGTTAGTGTAGCCTAACGTCATTGTTTACTGAACATTACGACACTCCGCGGCCGCCGAAGTGACACAGCTGCAAAAGATCAAATTCACATGGTTTTGTTGTTTGTGCCCTGCAAATCTTCTTCGCGATTTACCTTAATCATCACCACAATTCATTCGGGCTCATTCATCAAGATCATCACAACTTTTAATTTGAGACACCCAATTGTAAGACAACAATTTTATTGCTGTGTCATGTCGCTTGCGCACAGTTTTTCAGTACGCAGTCAGCCAGCAAGGGTGTGCTGCCATGTTCCTAAGTATGCTAAACTAAAGATCGAGACCTGGTCCAGATTGGACTGAAATATGTGTTTTGTTCGTGGCAATAGGTCCACATTAATAGCCCAATCATGTAGCAATGTATTTTATACTTCAAACGTCGTTGTTCACGGTATCCTTTCTTACATTGCCATTCACGAAGAAAGTGCAGGTGTTGAATTAGAGAGCCTCACTTACTTACCATGCACTGACTTTTCCCACAAGAGTGAGCCGATGGCTGGTCTAAGG
Organism: Ceratobasidium sp. 423; assembly: GCA_019616915.1. NCBI lineage: Eukaryota > Fungi > Basidiomycota > Agaricomycetes > Cantharellales > Ceratobasidiaceae > Ceratobasidium > Ceratobasidium sp. 423. The sequence goes on from WSTI01011730.1 coordinate 10,243, forward strand.
ACCAAGCGTCTACTTCTATCTGAAAAGGTATGGTTGGATTTTGGTCTGAATGTTCGCAGTGTATTGAACTAACTGGATTTTAGACGTCAGATACTGTCGATGTTGGGCACACTATGAAGAAAACCAAATCTGGGCCCATCGAAGCCTTCACCCCCAAGGAACTCAGTGCTGGAAGCTCTTGTGAGGCAAGTTCTTCTCAGTCGAGTGTTAGTAGTTTGGTTCTGCCAAGCATGGCAAGTTCTTCACATTCGACTCGCAGCACCAGGAGCTCTCAATCAAGCAATGGAGGCTCCTCTTCCTTGGTCAAAAACAATGCTGAAAAAAGCATCAAGGGTAAAGAGGTGGAAATTGAAAAGGCATAGCCCTTGAGTACTTGACATATCTTGTCTTCTTGCGTCTCTGTCTTTGCATTTGGCATATTTTAACCTTGGAAAAATGTTTAAGATGTGGCGACTTGGATTTTAGTTTGTCGGCTTCGATTGGATGATTGGTGTTCATAGCTTGTCACCAGATACAGTCTATATGGTCTCTCTGCTTGTGATATACATAGTCTCTACAAAATAAAACCACATGATACTTGTTTCTGAAATTACCCAATCGAACTTATCAAATGAAGCAAGGTCGGTGGTCCCGGGACGGGCCGCTTCTAGTAGTCCATGTCGTGTATTTACTTCAGGAAAACTTGCAGAGCTCCCGATGCTCCTGGGAGCCACGGGAGCCATGGGAGCACCACTCCTTGTGGTGGGAGTGCTCCTGGAGCACTCCTGAGCTAGTCTCGGGTGCACCAGGGGTAGAACCAAGTTTTCCTGATGCAGACACTACTGATTGAGTGATGTCAACCCACATCCCGCAGTTGCATCATGCCTTTACCATGTTCTCACCTCAAATCCCAGAACTGGTCGAGTCAAATTGACT
>WSTI01011731.1:0-11132 GCA_019616915.1 Ceratobasidium sp. 423
CTGCTCCCTTCCTTGGTATTTTCATTCACTTGGGAACCGACCGGTAGGTGCTAAATGCTCCTTCTAGGTGTAACCACTGAATCGGGTGGCGACCGTCTAAAGATCCGGCGACATTTGGTTGCGGAACGCTCACATCGCCATAGAGCAACCCCAGATCGTTGTGACGATGGTTTAGCTGCTCATAGATCATTTCTAGCTGTATTCTCATATATATTACATGCATATAGGATGAATAAATGTCGTAGGCACGAGTCGGCGACACCGACGGGTGCTATCGCAATGAGCACAAGCTTCAGGACAGTTGTGACCCCATCGGGTGTAATCCAGGAACCACGATGCTGGAGTGTCATCCGACGGCTGGCGGCTGTGCGATTCCATGGTATCGGTCACTTATCGCACAGTGGAGAAATAAAATCAACTGTCAACTGTTATGCAAACGGCTGTAAAGTAAATTCGCCTATGCTGTGCGAACCCGAGCGCCAACGCAGTAATTGCAAATTAGCCCCGCGTATGATCAATTAACTCGTTTATAATTATTTGTTTTATTAATTTTAAAATTGTGGCGCAGGGTCCTATCTGATATAATCTCACCTTTCACGACCATACCACCTCTCGATCACACCCAAAAAATACCTACTCCAACGATAGGATGAGTTCGCAGTCATCAGCAGCGTCGGATTCTACGCCCCCATCTCCCTCTTCGACAGCGACGACATTGGCAGCCATGGGCGATTTATCGCTCAAAGACCCTGCCTCCGTTTCGGAGAAGGATAAGGCCGAGGCAGCGAGGCTCAAAGATGAGGGGAATGCAGAGTTCAAGAGTGGGTCCGGAGGAAAGCCTTGTACGAGTGGGCCAGAACTGACTTGTGATCCAGAAAACCACTTTGCCGAAGCTGCACTCAAGTACTCTGAGGCACTGGAGCATAACCCATTCGATGCAACTCTGTATTGTAACCGTGAGTTCAGCCGACTAACGAGGTAAATATAAGCAACGTTTAAGGAAACGTATAGGCGCGTATATGAGGATGAAGATTGAGCAGCATGGATATGCAATTGACGACGCAAGTGAGTAAAACCCGGGTCTCGTGCACTCAAATTTGTGGCTAAAACCAATATGCTGGATAGCTAAAGCGATTGCCCTGGATCCTAAATACGTCAAAGCATACTACAGGTAGACACAACGACCTGTATTGCATATGTGGCTAATTAAAGGTCGCAGGCGGGCTGTGTGTTATCTATCGATCCTGAAACCCCAGCAGGCAGTCGCGGATTTCAAGAAAACGGTTCAATTAGACTCGAAGAATGTGAATGCCAAGACACAATTGGATGCGACTGTTAAGGTACGTCGAGCCTCACCCTTTCCCGCGTCTGCCAAGTGCCGATTCTAAAATGTGCCTATTAGTTGGTTCGAAGGATAGAATTTGAGAAAGCTATCGAAGTGGGAGAAGAAGAGTCATCTGTCACTCGTTGTAGGGACATAATCGCTCAAGGCGGATGCGATGTCGACGCCTCATACACCGGTATCAAACTTCCCACCGACGCGGATGGCAAATACACTATCGACCAACCCTTTATGGACTCGATGATCGCGGCATTTAAGGATGGGAAGAGCATACATCGACGGTATGCATGGGAGATCGTGCTTGCGTCATGGGATTTATTGAGTAAGGAAGAATCACTGGTTAATTTTGAGCTCGAGGTGGGCTCGGTTTGCGGCTTAGCCTACCTCCCGGTGGCTGATTTTGAAGTGTAGGAAGGAGTGGAATGTGACATCATTGGAGATACGCACGGTGAGTCCCGCCCTCACTCCCTAGTGCGCCAACTAATGAGACCATGCAGGTCAATTCTACGACCTAATTCACCTATTATCATTAACTGGCCCACCAAGCGAAAAACATGCTTTGGTTTTCAACGGTGACTTCGTCGATCGGGGATCCTGGTCTGTAGAAGTTGCATTGACGCTATTTGCTTATAAATGTACGTTATTTACTATTCTATCCTTCATCCACTCACAGGGATGTTTAGGGCTCTACCCAAATAGAGTGTTTTTGAACCGGGGGAACCACGAAACTAAGGTGCATTTAGCCTCCCGTGTCTGGCATAAGTTGCTCACTCTTTAATTTTGATAGGATATGAACAAGGTACGCTGTAGCACCCATCGCCAAGCAGATATTTTAGTCTAACTTATACGGGGAAGGTGTACGGTTTCGAAGGGTATGTCAAATATTAAACCAAGACAAACTGGGTCTTAAGCCTTCAATTAACAGAGAAGTCAAACATAAACACGGGGAAATGACTTATAAGGTCCGCGCCACGACTCTTTCTAACATCCTGAACGGCGCTAAAGCATTCAGCAGCTCTGGGCGGAAGTATTCACAGCCCGTAAGCTCCTCTCTCCATCTTATCGGGAATTCCTGATAAACCAGTTCCTTAGTACCTCTGGCAACCATGGTTTCTCCAACTCTGCCACCCGTCGAAACAGGAAAAGCAACGGCCATCCTATCGCCTGAAGGCCGCAAACGATTCTTCATTGTCCACGGAGGTTTGTTTTCTCGTGACGGTGTCACGTTGGACGAAATTAAGAAGATCCCGAGGGTGGGGAAACAGCCGGGTAACGAGGGCCTCATGTGCGAGGTAAGGCTTGTCGCTCGCTTTGAGTGACAAGGCTGAAGAGAAGAAAAGCTGTTATGGACAGACCCGCAGGAGGCTAACGGCAGAGGACCTAGTAAGCGGGTGAGCTATTTCTTTATACCTACTAACTAAGCTAACAATTGGTGTAGGGAGTGGGTAAGCAAACTATCCAACCGTCCACAGTGCATTTTTGAACCTATTCGTTTCCAGGGTTGGGATTCGGCCCCGACGTCACCAGAAAATGGTGTGAGCTTAACGGCGTGACTGGAGTTCTTCGCTCGCACGAAGTTAGGCAGGGAGGATACGCCATTGAACACGACGGACTTTGCACCACCGTGTTTAGCGCCCCTAATTATGTTGATCAGGTAAGCTTGGTTTCTTTTTTCCTAACCCGGATGGGGGCGGGAATACTGAATTTTTTCGGAACGTAGGTCGGGAATAAAGGCGCATATGTCCGCATCGACGCACGCGGAGAACGATCATACTTTACTTTCGAAGCGAAGCCTCACCCCCCTATAAAGCCTATGGCGTATGGGAATATGGGACTCGGGATGGGCATGATGTAGAGCCGTAATAGGTGGAGATGGGGGATAGGTGAGGTTTCATGCAAGGTGCCAAGGGTGTATGGGCGGATGGGGGTAGCCACAGGATGGGTCGTACACATATAGCAACGAAGTTATTTTGCTTGAACAATAATAGTAAATTGGCCGTAACCGATCTTTTGGTATGCAATGGGATACACGATCTGAAACACTCCAACCACCACAGCGTCCTTCGAGTGTCACATCCCGTATATGTGATAGCGCATATTACGCCAGCTTGAGGTAGAGCAGCCTAATTCTTGCCAAAGGATCCCCATCGTAGCCTGATTGATGAATAAACCTACGAGATAGCACACGTATCCCAACTATATGGTAAGTCTGGGGCGGCCCAAGCTATTACCGACCTCCCACCAAGAATACAGAGCCCCTAACCTCGGCTATTAAGTTACAATAACCCATAAGGTCTAGGCGAAGCCGAGGTGAGGGAACACGAGTTGCTCATTGCACGAGTGGTAGATTGGAACTCTTGACCCCATGACTGAGCCTGATTACCCTCAAGTTAACCTGCCTAAAAGAGCCCTTCTGTTGCTGTCTCGTTTGCCCAGTACTGCCGACAGAAGATCAAAATTTCACAAAGAACACCAGGGTGTATGCGCAAACGAGTACGATGGCCGCTATTTATAGCCACCCCGGCCCAAGCCCGTATAATATTGGATCCCACCCGTGGCCGCGGAGGCAAAATTAGCTCCCGTTCTAGCTGAGCTCGCGCCCAGGATGCGCTTACCGTGCCATGATCGAGCTCGGGTGCAAAGCTCTCTTTGGACCCGCCCCGTGAAAACGAGTGTCGGTACCAACTCAGATCGGCAGTGAGAATTACACACCTGGGTGGATGGGCTTTTCAGAAATTCGTCATCTTAGCAAAATCTAACCTCTATTGGGCTGGGATGCCTGGGAACGGAATTGATGTACATTCGGATCTGTGGGTAGGAATCGAGCGGACAGTTCTAGCCTATGCTTATCTCGATACGGAAAAATTCTCTGTGATCCGCGTGGGTATAAACATGTATTCAGTACGAGTGTGGATTACATCGGCGACTAATAGTGCATCATAGATACAAATGAGCTCAGTTGGGTATACAAATGCGTTCATAATTCATCAGAAGTAAATGATCATCGAGGCGACAATGGACATGGCCATCCAAATGCCGACACCGGGAACCAACTCCGGTGCACCGGAAGTTCCAGTGCTGGGAGCGGGTCCGCTCGATGGACAGATTGTTCCGTTCTTTGATCGATCGTGAGAAATAGGACATTATTGGAAGAAAGCATGCTTACCGGTGCTAGCGGATCTGCTGGGCAACAAACACTATCTCCTAGGTTATTCACGCTCCCAAGTGCGGCGGGATCATGTCCACCCGCCCAGCTGTTCACGCATGAGACGGATTGATAGCTCACGTTCCACACACCAAAGTCCTACAGCTCTTAGATTTCAAGTGAGGTCACATGAGATCTAGACTCACTTTATAGCCTAAAGGTTAATACCAGCGTGAGTGAGGCTAATCTTACGGCAGGAGTGGTATAATTACTTACCATAAAAAGACTCATCACTTGGGAACCAATCCTCGGGTATCGCAACGGAGGGCCAAACCAAATCAAAGTTTAGCCAAGTACCCCCGCTAGATCAAGATGTTGGTCAAATAAATCCGGCGTGGCGCACAAACTTACGCATTGGGTTTCTTTTCTGTGGCGTCACACCACTGGGAGATGGCTGGACACTGGATTAGCCAGTTGTCAGTATTTTACTCGTTAGAACGTTGGAAAACAAACAGGCGTCTTACCAGGTCAGTCACCTTGACTACGACCGACTTGGCCGGGTTTGGATAAAATGGAGGTGATGAAAGAAAAGTATTCAAGAGAGTGAGGTTGAAACATCGTCCTTAAAAGGACCACATGTGTCAGTCATACATACACAAACGAATCATATCACCAGAAACTCACCACAACTCGATCCAAATCCCACAGTCCCATCACTGCCATATGCGAGAGATGATAAAGCCGCTGTTGGATAATGCGTGCTTCCTCCCGTGCACCCACAAGCGGCAATGGTACCCTTCGAAAAATGTCTTTCCAATACGAATCAAGTCACTAAAAAATACTAACCACATCCATGATATAATGGGTCATCGTAGCAATCCCATTTTCCGCATAGGTCCATGCCTGTACAACGGTGCCCCATACTAGGACATACACCAGTGGAAGCAACATATTGGGACGGGACCAGATTCGACCGTGCCTGGTTTCGTGCCTGTTTATGTGTTTTGCCATGAGGTGGAGCGATGACGTCAGCAGGTGTCAAAGTTTAGCGCCAAGCGCACAAATTAGAAGCGGGAAGGAGAGGTTGTAAATTAATAAAAATTATTGCAAGGTTCCCCGAGACAAAGTGTACACTAGGCTACAGTAAGATAACATGTCATACATGAGAAAGTGCGATCCAATATCCCGCATAGAATAAGCATAGGTTCTATCGTACCCGCTCCACTCGACCAATCCTGCCCCGACCACCGGGCACCTGTATTCGTTCATACGCAGGGGGTACAGGAGATGTGGAAGACGAAACCGGGCCCGCCGCATCGCCCGCATATGTTCGTGGGTCCTGTCTCAACCCCGCACTCGACCCAGCCTCCGAAACGCCTATACCGCCACCTATCGGTTCACCACCTACGAAGGTAAGCCCGGGTCCGGAGCTTGAACTGCTCACTCGTCCGGTATACGATGGTCTCGAAGTAGATGGGCTAAGTGGGGCGGTGTAGTTAAACGCGGTCGTCTGGTAGTCCGCCGAATCGGGCCATCCAGACCCGGAGCCGCTACTCCCGGTATAACTGGACATGGTCAACAACCCCGGAGAGGCGAGCGGCGCATCGCCCAATGAATACGACTGAATTACTGGCGCTCCAGTCCTGTATCGGTCGAAAGCACTGGGTGCGGGAGTCTGGGGTTGCGGCCGTGATAGCATCGCCGAGGTTCCATGTGAATCAGTTTGCGTATGCAGTCGCTCAGGCGTGAATGGTGTGATGATGTACGAGCCGTCTTCCTGGGTGCGAACACCGTTTTGGGTCGGAGCTGGAGTCAGAATGTCCTGCGGTCGGGACCTTTCTCGTCGAATGCAGAAGATAAGCGTCAGGAGCGCCAGTATGAGAACCACTCCGGCCGAGACAGCGCCTGCTATGATGGCCACCCTAGTGTTATTCGACATTACGTTAGAGCCGTCTCCTTGTCCTCCCGTTCCATTGATGAATCTACGCCTTATAGCTTTGTTAAGCCAAATTTCGGGAACAACGATACACTTACTGTTGGCCACCCTCAACGGAAAATACCTCTACCCAATCTACAGCAAGCCGACCCATATCTTTTACTTTTAGTACAAGTTGGTGGTCCTTGTCTGCGTCGAGGCCAGTCTTGAAGTAGCGCAAACAATTTCCTGCTCGTTGCTTGACCTATCAAAGGGCGTCAGCGTTGTTCTCAGGGCCGTGCCAGGCACTCACGTCCCCACCAATAGAGTAGAGATTGACAGTCCCATTATACTGGATCTCTTCCGCACCATCGATAGACGCCGAGTACGCAGCATATTCTGAATGAGAATAGCACGCCCCATAAACCGATATTCCAACTCCTGCACAATCGATTCAGCATTATGCAAACCACACGACTGTATGCATTACCCTTGAATCCAATCGTCGCAGTGGCGTTTGTCGAATAACTATCGTGGAACGTTGAGCTCTTAATTCCCGCTGGCTGCGTTGTCTGGGGATACGCGTTCACAATCGTCCAGTTTCCATTCGAGGGTGCATAGGCGATACTTGGATCATCATCGTCCAATACTGTTTTTATCACAGTCGCCCTGATAAGGCACAGAGTTAGCGTACGCCCCTATACCGAATCGAGTCTGCACCGCACCTAGACCGCCCAGTCCCTGCGTCTACTACGACCTCCTTGAGCGTGACAGAGCCGGGGTTGTCAGCCAAGACAGGTTGTCGAACAGTAAGGCTGATGGTGTGTAGACCCGGCTGTAGGCCAACATATGAATATAACAATTGTGCGTTGGACCGAAAATTTCCGGGAAAGTAGACTCCATCGAGTGAGATGTCGTATCCTAGGTTATTAGTCGTGTTGCCGATGAGGTAAATGCCCACTCCTGCAAGTATATTAGCACTCCAACACGACAAACCAGACTGAAAAATACCATTAAACGAAAGTTCAAAACTCGCTTTGTACGAGCTTGTCGTGTGTGCACTATCTGGGTCGCATATCCATGAGCTCGTGTCATTATTAGTGACATTTGTCGGGCAGAGACTCTGCCATCCACCAGAGTTCGCGTTGTCAGTCACGTAGGGAGAGTAGGCTAACGTGGCGGACGTGCTAGGTATCGTCTGGAACGAGGCGACAGGATTAACTTGGCGAAAGATTAAACGCGATTGCTTGACGTACGATATTATACACCGTCTCCGCCCCCATAATGAATGGGTATAGGAGGAGATGGGTGAGATGGTGGACGGGTAATATTTGCTAGTGTTGCGCTCAGCCCAAAGGTGGAGCAGGTATTATTATCACAGCCTGGCCAAAAACACGCCCATGCCTTGCCTGTCGATGCAGTACCGTGTCGGTGCCTAACTGAAATAGTGACATCTGCGCTTGGCTTTTGATGTGGCTGTACAACTGTCATACTAGAGTCATGAACTGGCTGTGAAGCACAGCGTCTCAGGCTTGATCGGCGCCGAAATTCATTGATACGCACGTTATCACAAGCGCCAACCGGAACTTGGTATGGGATTGAAAGTAATTAACGGTACAACGGTGCCTGTCAAGCGTTGGACAGAATTGGGACAGTTTGGACGTAAGCGCCAGTCTCGTGTTCACCGCTTCCAGGCCCCGGGGTCCAGTCCTTCTAGACTCCTGTCGCTTCGGTTTGGGGTTAATTTTAGCTAAACGCGTGCAATTTCCGCGACTGGCTGCGGCAGAATAACACTCGCGATTTGTCGCGAAAGATAGAACGCACAGAAGGCGAATGTCCCTCGTTTACTGGCGGGCGAAATGCTACTTGTAGAGCCCGCCCGGGCCGCTACAGATATCGTCGATAATTGCGCTTGGTTGGTTGGTCGGTGCTATCCGGAGCGTCCGGCGAGGCCCGCTTTGGACCGACCACACGTGAAATTATCCGAATATGATACACAGCAGAACCGTCACATGCTTACGTAACATTACTTGGTGCCTTGACAAATGAAGATCTCTGCACGGTGTAAGTGGCTTTGGTCGTCCCAGACGATGTACATGAGTCTCGCACTTGGGTACAATGTCCAACATGAGCGATAGCGTCCTTCCGGGCAGGAGTTAAGGCAGAATTAGACGTTGGGGCCGCTCCAAAGATGTGAGCGCTTGCGATATTCTATCTGATCAGGCGAAGAACCGGAAGTCCGAGGGGTTCCGAGAGCCGGTTGGAAACGGGGCGAGGGCACTCTGGAGCGCGGACGTACACGGGACTGAGGGGTCTTATGCAACGAGCATTGAGAGTGATCCGGGATATTGGTATTAGCATTGGGGGTATAAAACAGGGCGCAGTAAGGCGTGTTGCAGCACCGACCCAGTTAGCTCCGAGTTCACGTGTCTCAGGGCCCTCCCGCTCCAGTGTGAGTGTATAAATCCTCGCCTGCGCCCCCACCGCGTCTGCAATCCCCTTCCCGGGTCTCACACTCTGCACCTCACTTGCTGCCCCCCACACTCTTCTTGCCTTTATATCGTCTGCTCACCCTTTCCGTAGACTCCAGCTTCGCCTTCACCCGTTCTTCCTCGTCTCTCTCCCATTAGAATACCAACGATGCCGCACCTTCTCTCTACTCCTCATGTCACTCCCCACATCTTCGGCTACCCCGGCAAGTACGAGGAGCCGCAAGACAATGGCCGTAAGTATCCATCGCTGCACTGATTGCTGTTCGATTTGATTCTGACGCGTCGCTGCAGTCATCGGCAAAGATCTCGAGTACTTTTCCGATGCCGGCTTTGACATGACCAAAATTCACCTCAAGAGGAACGCTCCCGTAGCTCAGCTCTACGAGGATGCCGTCCGATACGAGGGTGAGTGACGTACCCCGCACCGTTGCCCTCGGGTGATCTTCCCTGATTTCCGAATTGGGACTAATAACTGTCAATCAGGTGCTGTCATTTCTTCCTCCGGTGCACTGATCAACTTTTCCGGCAAGAAGACTGGTCGTTCGCCCAAGGACAAGCGTATCGTCTATGAGGAGACCTCCAAGGATGACATCTGGTGGGGACCGGTCAACATCAAGATGGACGAGCACACTTTTGAAATCAACCGCGAGCGTGCGATCGATTACCTGAACACTCGTGATCTCGTCTATGTCTTTGATGGTTACGCCGGCTGGGACCCGCGTTACAGGATCAAGGTCCGCGTCGTCTGTGCGCGTGCTTACCATGCCCTTTTCATGGTGCGTCATATGCCCATGATATGGTAACGCAGACTAATGCCTCTTTAGCACAACATGCTTATCCGTCCCACCGAGGATGAGCTCGCCGACTGGGGTGAACCCGACTTTATCATCTACAATGCTGGCCAATTCCCGGCCAACCGTTTCACTACCGGCATGACCAGCACCACTTCGGTCGAGATCAACTTTAAGCGCATGGAAATGGTCATCCTCGGTACCGAATATGCCGGTGAGATGAAGAAGGGTGTCTTCAGCGTCATGGTAAGCGACCATTTCTGATGACCTCGATCAATTCTCACGCCCTTGCCCAGCACTACTTGCAACCGGTCAAGTTCAACACCCTCTCTCTGCACTCTTCGGCCAACGTCGGCATTGAGAAGGAGGATGTCACTCTCTTCTTCGGACTTTCCGGAACTGGCAAGACCACTCTTTCGACCGATCCTCGCCGCCAGTTGATTGGTGATGACGAGCATGTCTGGTCTGACCACGGTGTCTTCAACATTGAGGGTGGATGCTACGCCAAGTGCATCAACTTGAGCGGCGAGAAGGAGCCCGAGATCTACAATGCCATCCGCTTCGGTTCCATCCTCGAGAACGTCGTGTACAACCCCTCGAACCGTATGCCCGATTACGATGATATCAGCATCACCGAGAACACTCGTTGCGCCTACCCAATCGAGTACATCCCCGGTGCCAAGAGTGAGTATATTGCTCGCGTGACTCGATTTCGTCCAACTGACTTTGTTCCTAGTCCCTTGCTCTTCTCCCAATCAGCCCTCGAACATCATCATGCTCACTTGCGACGCATATGGTGTCCTCCCACCCGTCAGCAAGCTCACCCCCGAGCAGGCCAGCTACCACTTCTTGGCCGGTTACACTTCCAAGACCCCCGGTACCGAAGATGGTGTCCTCGAGCCTCTCCCTACCTTCTCGACCTGCTACAGCGCTCCCTTCCTCGTCTGCCACCCCTCGCGCTACGCCACCATGCTCGCCGACAAGATGGAGGCCACCAAGGCCAACTGCTGGCTCATCAACACCGGCTGGACCGGCGGCAAGTACGGAACCGGCCGTCGCTGCCCGCTCAAGTACACCCGCGCGATCATCGACGCCATCCACGATGGATCTCTCGCCCAGGCCGAGTATGTCAAGTTTGACGTCTTTGGATTGTGGATCCCGACCACTTGCAACAACGTTCCCGACGAGTTGCTCGACCCGCGCAAGGCATGGAACGAGAAGGCCGCCTTCCAAAAGGAGGTTCGCAAGCTTGCTGCCATGTTCCGCAAGGCGTTCTCGTTGTACGAGCGTGAGGTGCCTGACAAGGTTCGCTTGGCCGGACCGGTTGCCTGAGTTTGTGGAACGGACGGTTTGAAGGCTTGATAGTCTGTCTTTTTGTATTGATTAGATATTTTGAGCTGTGAGGTCGGTGTGACGATTTCTTGTGAACATAATACACTTAGTTAAG
>WSTI01011734.1:0-11023 GCA_019616915.1 Ceratobasidium sp. 423
TTTTTAACCCGATTAAATGTTCATGTTTCTTTAAATTTCGGAAGTGTAGCTATGTGGCCATGAGAGATAGATATTGGTGTTGGGAATATTAATTTTAAAGTAACAATCGGCCTACTGCTTGGAAGTTTGAGGAGCTGGTTCCGCCAAAATTTGGAGCTGAATGCATTAATATATTATTACATTCAACCAAAGGCTTGCGAGCGCTTTGAGCCCCGTTAGATCCTTGTCGTGTGTTTCAAATACCCTTGCTCCTGTTCACGACTGGCATGCAACACACCCCCGCTCGCGAGCTGTGTTTAAACATTCGTCCTATTTCTAAACTTCCATATATATGGAAGTATAAAACATCATATATGATGTTTTATACTTCCTAATCGTCCAATGTAAATCGTGGCACAGCAGGGGGGACTTGTATCAGATATCTGGCGTTGATAAAAAGTTACGTTCGCTGTCATCCGATCCTATGTTTCTGCCAGGACTCGAAGTTGCTATCGAAGCCGAAGGCCTCTCCCTGGCCTTCCTTTGCAACAATCGACTGGTGAAATACTTTTGCCACTTTGAAGGTTATTACCATGTGGATGCGATTATATATCCCGGGCTCAATGCGACAGCACCAGAGTTTTCGGTATTCTATTCTGCACTTTTGGGGCGGGCGCGCAATCTTTCCGCTCGTGAAATCGGGGAGCTTATTCGCCGAATGCAAGGGTGGTTATCTGCTCGGATCTCCTACCCTTGAACTCGAAGTCCGATTACCCAACAAGATTAGAAACGAAGAATTTTCGCCCATTCATGATCCCGTTTCTTGGATGCGAGAGTTCGCCTTGGCCGCTGACCTTGCTTCTGACGAACTCAAGTCTTTGTGTATTAATTTCAACCCATGTACCCCATATATGACCGCATCGGAACAGCTTACAGCAGTCAAGGAACTTCACAAGATTATTCCAACACTTACAAACACTATTATTTTGGACCCCAGTATCCATTGGATTAGTAGCGAAGATTATTTCGTTCCGTCAAATTATGAAGGGGAATGCTACTGTAGGTCCAAGAATATTAACCACGAGTGACGTAACGGGGGGCCGTGGTTGGTGGTTAAAAAATCTCATGTAACGTGACATTTTTAGGTGGGTGGTTGTCGACGGACCTGTCACGGTCTACTAATCGTTGATTTAAATGAGCGTATATACAAAAAACGTAAATATGACATGAATTTCGATTATAACGTACAAAAGGTCCTCCAAATCAAGGTGGGTAACTTATAAATCTGCCACGGTATACATGTATGCGTGGTTAAAGCTCGACCTAATTTTTCGTAACGCGGCGCAAGCGCCGCGTGGTTATTATTCCTGGACCCACAGTATTCGTCGCAAACGCTGGCACTACCCAAATGGACTCCCGGACTTACTTCTGGTGGAACCCATCCGGAAGTAATTGACTGGTGGCTTGATCTACTCAACTTCCCAGATCCACAAAGTCATGAACAAACAGAACAGATTGCCAGGCGACTGAGAAATGCCATGTGCCTCCGGTGGGATAGCAGGGACGTTCCTGGGGTATCGTACCTAATAGAATACCTACTGGACCTTGAGGATTAGCTGGTGAGGCTAGAAACACGAGGAAATGACAGGGAACTTATATACGCTCGGGTTTTCACGATTAGGTCCCAGCAAACGTATCCCATTTTTAGTTAGTCCGCGTCGAGATACACGTTCAATTCTAGTTGCATTCGTACGTTCAAGTTCCGAGCAGAGGACAACTGTGAAAGCTCGAGAAATATATAGATTATTTCGTGTATAGGGACCAGCCAGGGCCGGTCACAAGACAAATCCACCGAAACAGACAAGAACCAGAAACACATACACTCATCACAATACATTACATTTTAGCTCGTGTGCTTGAAGAAACCATATCATCGCTCTATAAAAACGCCTCTAATGCGAGCGCCACCATCCCCTGAGAGTATTCTTTAGTGACTCGACAACCCCCTGGACTTGAGCGGGGATCACGAGGGCGGTCGGGTGCGTCAACTCGACTGGGTAGCCGTTGACCTTTTGCCTATAGTATGGTTAGCGTGGTTCTTATGCGCATAGACTGGGTCCACTTACCCCCACTCGAACTTGCCGTTGACGTAAAGCTCAACCTATGTACGTGCATTAGCGCTTAAATATGCTGTACAACATTATAATATACCTTGAGCGTGGGCGCGTTCGAATCTGTGGAATCTACCTCGATCGTCGTCCTACAATCATAGATCAGGACCAAGAAGGATAGGGTGAAGTGCCTAAAACGCACCATTTATGATTACCGTCGGGATGATACTTGACCAAAACCTCCTCTTCGACCTCCTCGGCAATCTCCTCAACATGCTCCTCACCAGATTCAGTCGTGACGACATTCTTCCTAACCAAAGTAATATTCCGGGCATTCTTGGGACTGAGCGTATAGGCCCAGGGGACATAGACTATAATAACGTAAGCATGTAATAGTTAAACCTCAATCTCAGACTCACATTGATTCAGAGGACTCGTCGAATACTCCCTCACAACATATTTACCCCTCGGGAACTCGACAGCCGCAAACTCGTGGCGATCTCCACTAAGAACAACCACGTTCGGGACACTACCCAACAGCGATAAAACAGTATCACGCTCGTGCATGTACCCGGCCCACAAGTCCACGTGTCCGTCATAGCCTGCCCACATGGCCGTAAGTGGCACGGACGACACGACAAACTTCCACGTAGCAGTTCGGTTTACATCGGCGATCCAAGTGTGAAGTGCAGCAAGTTGGGCTTCGCCCAGCATCGTCCGGGAGGTTTCATCCACGGCTTCGGCGATTGGATTGGAAGGCATGGGCGAGTCGGGCTCGCCAAAGTAAGCTGCGAACGGGTTCCTGCCCTCTGCGACGGCTTTGATCAGAGGAGTGAACAAGCTGATCGGGAAGGGGTATGGTTTCTGGGGAGGCGGAGGCGATCGATATCGTCGTGTGTCCATGACGAAGAACGCGGTGTCACCATATCGGAAGTCGTAGTAATAGACGCCTTCTGTCTTTGCGTCGGGGTTGGCTTGTCCATTGTAGATTTCATAGGCTCGAGAAGCATTTAAGAAGGGAGGAGTGGAGTCGTCTCCGTTGGCGCCAAAATTGTTCTGAAAACGTGTTTGAGCTGAATCCAGGCTTAGAGAAGAAAGCTCTGCTTACGATGAATTCATGATCGTCGTAGATATTATACGTGGCTAAGCAAAGATCGCAACGTTAATAATGTTACTTGAATAGATTTTTCAAACTTACGCAGGCGTTCATAGACCTTCCTAAAGCTCTTGCTGGCATAAACGCGACGATACAAGCGGCGATAAGCTTGGACCGTATCTCCGAAGTAGTAAGGCACGTCCGCATAGATAAAATCGCCCATCATCATCAGGAATTCAATTGGTGTAGACTTGGAGGGAGGAGCCGCAGGTGATGCCTCAGTCGAGGCCAATGGTACCTGCGCATCGTCTACAGGCGACGGCGTGACTTCGACAACAGCAGACGTTGATGGAATAGACTCGGATACTTCATCCTGGGCTGGGATGGGCTCCGGGCTTTCTTCTGCGGCGGGGGCTGCTACTGGCTCTTCCTGGGCCTTGGAGGGTGTGTCCTTGGCTTGAGGTTCAGCCGACCAAATGTAATCAGCGAGGAGCTCGAAGCCTCTAATGTAGGTGCCTTCGGCAAATACACTGTAGGGGAAGTTCGGAACCTAGAAAACGAACATCAGTCTACGCCCATATTTACTGGTTGATTTACATACCACACAACTCGTTGAGACGAAGCGGAAGTGGCTTCCGCGGGCCAAGCGAGAGTCAGGTGTAGTACGGAAAGAAAGCGTCCTTTCGGGTGACGACCACAGAGTCCCATCAAGCTCCACCAATCGGTCTAGCGCAAAGTTCAGAATTTCCAACCATAGAAAGTTGAAATATTAACTTACACTCGTAATCGGAGCTAGCCTGCAGGCCAGTTAATTTAACCATACCCACCCAGTCTCGGGATTCAGACATCTCAACAATGGGGCCATCGGTCCAGGCACTGTCCAGGGCGCTGGAAGCCAACCCAGTGTTCCTCCACTGAACCCTCAGGGACGTAGTGCGGGGGGTTGGGGTAGGGGTGAGCAACTCTTCAACCGCTGCCGGGAGCGTGATTTCAGGTAAAATACCATCCACAACATCATGAATTGCTTCGACGATACTTGGTGTTGGCGATGGGGCGGAGGTGGCGGTTGGAGTGGCTGTAGCAGCGGACTCCGGAGGTGCAGGGTATCGCACAATAATTTTGGCGCTTGTGCTGTCCACTGCACCTACCCGAGCAAACTGGAGATCATGGGCTGGTTGGAAATGAGGCTGAAATATTGGATTTAGACAGGCTATTTCGGTTTAAATTCGTGTATTTACCTTGCTAACGTAGTCCATTGCCATAAACAAGAGTATTGAATTGGCCACGAAGGAGATGCGGCGAAGCATGCGAGATGACGATGGTAGGGTGAGGAGCATTGTGGTACCAGGAGCATTATCCGTGTCTCGCTATACAGACAGTTAATATAAATGAATAACCAAGCTATAATACGGCCTACATGTCTTGGGATCGCGGGCGAGTCGTCAATGTGGCCATTTCCATGGCCATTTGCTGGCTCCTCTTTAGCCGCCTCTAGCTTAGCCTTGTCGAGCGCCGGGACTTGTAGGCCGCCCAACAAGTAAGCAAGGGCATAGATGCTGTAGAATAATACAATAAACGGAGGAGCAACCCGCCCGGGGATCTTGACAAGGGGTGAGCGGCATGGAATGAGCGCCGGGACCGACTTACAATTCGGAAGAAGATATAGCAGGCGGCTCTGAACAAGATAGAGAAGGCCGAGGCCACCCTCGAATAAGGTGGCACCGACGTAGTCATTGTCAGCGCAGTCTAGAGTGCGTTAGAGGGTTATTCGCAAAATTCTCTGAAACGCCTTGCAGCTCGGAGGCGGACGACAACCACGAGATTCGAATGACCTATTCCATGACGGTATGGCTTATCTAATGGCCTCGTGTCTGATTGGCTGCCCGAAGCCAAAACAAAAAGCTATTGGCAATTTCAGTCCCGCGCTAAATGAAGCCGTCGCAGAGGCAACTACAGAAATCACATTGCGTCATGTGTAGAACCGTGAATAAAATGTACAAAAAAATGTCGTATATCAAGTCCGTCGTAAGAGCGTGCCACATCTATGCAACTAAGCCTCAACAAGCGTAGGTTGCTCCACTTCCTTCTCTGCCGCCGGATGCGGGGTATGAACGGTAAGCCTCTCCAAGTCGGCAATGGCCTTCTCTTCTCGCTTGCGCTCGGCCTCCTGCTCCTGTGTCTCGCGTTCGTTCTCTTCGACAAGTTGCTGGAGCTCACGTGCCAACTCATCGTCCTCTGCGGGATCTGAAGGTACACCCCCAAGGGCAATAGCTTCCTCGACCTCCTTGTGATCAGCAAGTGCGTCGGCCATATTCTCCATTGTCTGGTCGATATGTTCGCGTTGAAGACGTGGATCAGCCAGAAGTTGCTTGAGAGTGGCGGTAGAGGTCTCGTAGGCTTTCATAATCTATGCCCCAGTGTTGGTGTGTTACAATAAAGTGTGTGCACGAGACTTACCGCAATATCCCCGGCTGCCGTTTCAATCTTCATCAGCGAGGTTTGCACAGTTTCCAATGCGCCCAATCGCAATTTCAGCAGCGCCTCCAGCTCCTTTCGCGAACGTAGCATCGATAAAGCCAGTTCCTTCTGTTTCTTGCGTAGCAAAGTATTGATCTTTTCCGCGCGCCTAATAATAATGAATGAGCCCGGAGTACGCACTCATGACGTAACCACATACTCTTCGATTCGTTTCTGAATTTCATCCACCTGTTCCTGGAGTTTGGCCAACGTAACGCTCATTTCCAGAATACCCTTGTCGACACTAGTAATACCCTCCTGGTCAGACGACCCTTCTTCAACAAACTTGATAACGTCGGCCTGGCGGTCGACCACAACACAACCACGATCTCGTTCTAAATGTTTAACCAGCACCCGAGCATCGGTCTCGGACAGTGTAGTACCAGAATGTTGAGCGGCAAGACTACCAAACGTTTGTCGGAAGCTAGCAAAGTTGTACAAGGCCGAGGCAGGGCCTATCCCGCCCTTTGCCCGTTGTGCGTCAATGACTTTCTTGGCTGCTGCCTAAGTCACGATCAATACAATGCAAGTGCAGGGTCATGAGGCTACTGCACACACCTCGACGCTGGCCAGTATGACAAAATCACCCCACGTTTCTCGAATAACGTCATCCCCCACAAATCCGGTCTGCTGGAGTGCCCACCAGAGAGGTCGGCCCACTAGAGCCGAGGCTGCACGATACGCAAGGCCTGATTCAGGAACATAAATTGATCCTGGTAATTCTAGGAAACGCTTGAGAGGAATGAACGGAGCCGAGGCGGCACATGAGGTGGTGGGCGTTGACAAAGACGTCTATTACAACAGCTAAATTACGTTGATTCCTTTTTGAGATAAAGAAATAACTAACCAACGCATACCCCACACCCAACGGCTTGCCAACCTTATCCCAACGGAACGAATCAACTAGCACCGTGTCCGCTCGAAGAACCAAGATACCGGCTGGTTGGAGGCCACGAGCGGTCACCTCGGATAAGGTACGCCTCCACCATTCTATATTTGCCGAGTACCCAGCAGGATTAGAGAGACGTTGTCTATTAAGATCAGAATATAGTGACTGCAGCCGTTGTGAATTGGATTTGTATTCAGGAAGCGGGCCGAGAAAGTCGGTTATTGAAGTCGTCATTGGATGAGAAAATTAAAAAGTGATTCAATTACGGGGGAACTAGCCACACCAGCGGTGGTTGGCAGAGAGCAAAGGCACGCGGTCACGTGTTTCTGGGGCGTCACTCATTTGCATCCCGATTTACTGTAAATACCACAATATAGTAGTTGAATATACATTCACGATCCCACGCCAGGTTATCCGGAGATGTGTGTACACTCTCAGACTTTGTCGTTAATTCCTTGCGGCTCCCAATTGTTGGACCACATAAACAGAGGCCGACAAAGGCACACAGATGAACGGAGTTACCAAGTACGAGAGCACCAGCTGTCGCCGGGTCGGAGGCATTAGCGCACGTAGGAGCCCAAGGTCAGCCCTACTTACCATCCGTGATACTTGGGCATCTTCACGTACATCCAGCTTGGCCATCTCAGAAATCTGTGAGAAATTGTTCAACTATTATAGAACCTGAAGAGTGGTAATGGGTGTGCTCACTGCAGACAACGTGATGGCTGGTGGACCAATTCCAACAATAGACAGGACAAAATCCTACAAAAGACACATGAGCGCACACTTTTGTAATGTGGTAGTGGACACCTACAAGCATAGGATCTTGCTCGACGTAAGATGGCCAAGTAGACCGGAGGAGATACATAACACTAATCATGATCGCCGGCATGACAATAAAGCGGTGAACAAAGAGAACGATTGTTGATAAGATCGGAAGTTTGTCTCCGCTAATGAAGATGGGTGTTAATTGAATAGGGAGTTTACCGCGAGTTCGACAAACTTACGCTTTGGAGCGTAGTTTGCTACCCAAAACAAACATTTGAAGGGCTGAAATCAAGTTAGCTAACGTCGTTTCTGGGCAATCTCGTACTCACCCGTATAGAGCTTGCCTAGGTAATCAACACTTTGCGTAATGGTGGCATTCAGGGGCTCCTCCTTATCGAAGAAGGCATGGTGAAGAGGCGAAATTAACCCGAATATGACAGCGACGATCGCAGCCATGAGCGGCGGATTAAGTGCACCCTTGATCCAGGCCCAGGTTCGCTTGGCAGTGTTCTCGATAGTTGGCCAGGCTCGGGAGGCAGTATTGTGTATGCGCGCGGTTGAAAGAAGGGGAGTAGTTTCGGACCCCGTAGAAACAGGGCGGAATGTTGTAGATAGGTCACCGGGGAAATCGGAGTCGTTATTGTGCTTATGTCCCATGATGTCCGGTCCTAAAGCAAACCGCCTTGTTTCAATTGTTAGATGGAGCATTCTAGTGAATTTCGGACGTACTTACCCCATGTTTCCAACCAACGCAGCAATGAGCAGGTAGGTGCGTCCACGAGTAACGGCAGCCGCAACACTCCCACCATGCTTCCCGATAATGATACGGATAGTACCAGTCTTTTCCAAGCTGTTCAGGAGCAGCAAAGGAAGACTTGTTGCGTTGTTGAATATAAAAGCCGCTACCGTCCACCTTGGGGACTTGAGAGCCCGACGAGACGCAATACCAACGAGATACGAAACAAGCATAGCAAAGACGGAGAATACGACAATAATACCGTAGTCTACGAGGTTGTGTCGGGTGGCGTGTGGGCCTATTTGAGTGAACAACAGGGCTGGGAGGAATACGGTCACGCATAGGTGGGAAATTTGCTGCAATAGCATTCAATTACAACCACTCCACAAGAGTGTTGGGACGCACCCTTTCCCCTTCGTCATCTATCCAACCTGCATATTGGGCATAGTACCCAAACCCGAGCACGAGCAGCACGGCGATGGAGGCCTATCGCCAGTTATTCAGCCATTTCGGGCTTATCTCATGCTGAACTTACCTCGGCCGATCCTATCGCAACTTCAAGAAGATTAGATACTTCGCTCGGCATCTTGTTATGCGAAGAAGTGGGGGATGATTTAAAGAGTCGGTTGTCCGGTCATGCTATTTAAATGACCGGCCGCGTGCAGTGAGTAATGTCGGCGTCATCGTCGAGCGGAATTAGGTTGGGTGGCTTAGCCCAGTTTAGTAAGCTAATTGCAAATATGGGGCTATCACGTGGTGACGGACAACCTGGCGCTTGCTGCCTCACCGTAACGCACCTCACCTCCTTCAAACCTCGCAAAGATGGGTCGACTCGCTGAAATGCAGCGCAAGCTGCTAGAGGTGAGTAACAAAACTATGGGGTATTTCAGTTCTGACTGGATTATTAGCAAATGATGGGCCCAGAAGCGATGGGAGCAGTGAACGCCAACTTGCAATGGTTCGACGAGAAAGTTTGTAGGAATTTCCTGTGTGGCACTTGCCCCCATGCACTTTTTACGAACACTGTGAGTAAACAATTATTGTTATGTTTACATGCACATGTAGCTCATGAGATGCCGCTAGAAAATGGACTTGGGTCCTTGTCCCAAATCCCACACCGAGCGCCTCAAGACAGACTTTAACGAGGCCCGCGAAAAGAACCCGAATGATCCGAGGTTTGACCAATTCCAGCGCGAGTACGAGGCCAATATTTCATCGTTCGTGGAGGAATGTGACCGCCGCATTCGAGCAGCACATCGTCGGTTGGAGAAAACACCAGAAGAGAACGCAAAAACAACAAACTTGGTGAGTGAAGACTGGCTTGGGTTGCGTGGTATAACTTATGTCCTCGTTGTTCTAGATGCGTGAAATTGGTGAAATTGAACTCGCTATTCAAGGAGGAACGGAAAAGATCGAGAGTCTTGGTAAGTGACCTGCAGCGGAGGCTAGACAAAGTTTCTAACTTTGGTACAGGTGAGGAAGGCAAGGTCGAAGAATCCATGAAGGAATTAGAAGCCGTCGAAGCGCTCAAGGCGGAAAAGACGGAAAAGGAGGTGAGTGGCTGTTTCATACCAGATTGCTGATTTTCTGACTTGGATACGCAGCGAGAACTCCAACAACTCACCGATACGTCCGGAGCATCCGGTCACCAAAAGCTGCGCGTCTGCGACGTCTGTGGTGCATATCTCTCCGTACTCGACTCGGATCGCCGTCTCGCTGACCATTTCGGTGGTAAGGTAGGTCCAATCCCCGACTCGAATTTCGACCGCTCTGAAACTCTCGTAGATGCATTTGGGATACTTTGAATTGCGTAAAATGCTCGACGAGCTGAAGCAACGGAGAAGTCAAGGTGGGCGTGGACCAATGGGTCCCCCGGCCGTTCCTGCGTCCGCACCTTCAGGGCCTGGTGGGTCTGCGCCTGATGGCCCTCGTGACCGTGGCTACGATAGGGAGCGGGACCGTGATCGTGATCGCGACCACCGGGATGGCCACCGCGACCGCGACAGAGATCACCACTCCTCACGTTACGAGTAAGTTTGATTATGACTACCCTTTATTTCTTGGTACTTATGCATCCACAGCCGGGACCGAGATCGTGACCACCGCGACAGGGACTCGAGGCGTGGCGACCGTGATAGGTCTCGTTCTCCTCGGCGTCGCTACTAATTTTGCATCTTGTCCTGTAGTTTACCCATGGTGTTATTGATTAGTCTGGGTATCGTATTAATTGTGTGATCGCGACTTGCATGCAGACTGCACCACCCTCAACACACAGTATCGGCCTCGCACCTGTGGAACCTCTACGACCGACTATCTCAACCTACGGCTGATGCACGTCGAGTCTTGGTATTTCGATAGTCGACCTCCACCCAACTTCTGGCTATTTAGGTTTTAGTCTTTCCCTGACGACTCCCTCCTCACCGCCCAATCAAACTAATTTAGTCACCGACACTCATGTTTCTAATATGATAATACCGTAAACATGCGATTGGTAGAGTGAACAATAAATATGCAGTACATCGCAATTATACTACAATACTGTTCACTGTCCCTGGGATGCGTGGACAGAGGAGTCTGGTGGATCCAAGCGTTCGCTAAGGTCTAGATTAGTTCGGTGCTCCCAGGGTTACCCAGAGAATCTACCGCCTCACGAAAGGGATCCAGCGGGACATCCCAAACTAAAGGTATCAGACTACTTGATAACTCGGTCGTCGCGGTTAGCAACAACAAAGGCCACCATACGCCAGAGCATGCGATCGCGAGAGTGATTGTGGGCTATTGTTCCGAGGATGACGCAAAAACGTAAGGAAGTTGGTCGCCGAAGTCAATATATGCGGGTTTGATTTCGTTGACCAAGTTGGGTTTAGAGCGCAACGAAGGAAGAAGTCGAAGTGCATGTACTTTCGATCTCGGTGGCGCCGTTTTTA
>WSTI01011736.1:0-10975 GCA_019616915.1 Ceratobasidium sp. 423
GGATAGACATGTGAACAGGAAGAAAAATCGATTATTTTGGCTATTAACAGCAGGGAGGGTGGAAATACTCTGCGACAGGCTGCCAAGAGGTGTAGTGTCCTCAAATCAATGTATGAAGTCTGATTCAAAGGCCGCCAAGAGCGCCACATTGCCCATAAAGACAAGCAAGCACCAAATCCATCAGGAGAGGTGGAAGTTGCGGCCAGATAGAGTAGCAATCCTTGCCAGTTCAGATAATCTATGTTGTTGATTATGGCTGGTGAACCCTGGATAGTTGTTTGGGAACTGGCAATTGTCTTGGATTCAAAAGGGAGCTGTTGAATGTAAGTTCAGTTGTGGAGGGAGCAGAGGCTTAAATGGACCTACCTGAGAGCAAAAAGGAGCAATCCCAGAGAGTGAATCAAAAAATGCAAGTCGTGAAGGCCCAAGAAGGTTGAGTTATTCATGCATGAGTCTATTCTCAGGCAGAGATTGAAGAAGTCCATCAGAAAGTACATGCTCATGCCAAGGTGGCATTAACTTCTGGGAAAGGACAAGAGCAGGAGTCATGGTGACTGAAATACCAGGAGAAAAAGTTTGCATGGTGAGTCTGGATGCCCACCTGTGCTTCTCAGTCCGTTATGCTGCGTTCTGACCTGTATGAATTTCGTCAGAGTCCTCGGAAGAGGGGGAGGGCATTTGAAACAGTAATTGCAGCATTTTCTCAAAATTTTCTAGTTGAAATTCTTCAAAAAATTATACTTATGATCAGTGTCCGTACTCCAACTTATATATACACTTTTGTAGCTTGAAATTTCGTTGGTTGGGCCAAAAACTGCAACTGTCTGACTTCCTGGTGTTGTCCGACTTCCCAGGCGCTTACGGTAATGCCGAAAAAAGTTGGATGTATCAAGCTGTATCTATGCAAAATGTGGTTTTCCTGATGTGGTAGCAACACTGTTGATCCAATTGATATGCCCATTGGGTTGAAACTGAAGCTCACACAGTGTTGATAAAGCCATGGGGTGCCAAGGATAATATCATAGCTCCCAAGGTTACCAACATCAAAGTCTCGGTCCTCATCGACATTTTGATACTGCAATCGGGCCAGTACTGCATAGTTAATGATGCCTTTTGAGCTGGCGATGGCAAGTACCAACTGTAATGGCTTCATAAGTGCCACCTTGGATAGTTTCAGCTGATCAACAATTGTGGTTGATACAATATCAGCTTGGCTACCCAAGTCCAATAGTACTCGCACTGTTTCTCCATTAAGTTTCACCTGTACTACAATCATTTGGGGCACATGATGGGTGTTGTCTCTAACATGTATGGCATTTCATTCCACATAACCCTGTACATTAGGATTTGCCTTTCGTTTCTGCTCATGGGTCTGGACTGCACATGTCCCTAGCTCTGCTGACAATAAGTTTAGGCTGTTCTTTAGCTTGGATAGCTTATCCAGTTCTTGCAGTAATGCTGATGAGGCCATTACCTTGGTCTTGGCCTTTCTGATTGTTGTCGTGTTAACCTTGACACTGGTAGGTTTAGCTTTGTTGGCCTTTGGACAATTCCTGGTGAAGTGTCTGGCTCGTTTACACAAGTAGCACTTCCCTTTGGCTTTGAGTTTCTCTTTTTCTTCCTCAGTCAGCGATGGTACTTGCTGCATGCCAGTTCCACCATTGTTCTGCTTGGATTTCTTCCAGTTATCGGTGCGATCACGACCATGGCTCTTGAAGTTATTACCCTGATTGTTATTCGAGCTCTGATGACTACTCGAATTGTTATGGCATTGGTTTCCATCAATCTTGTGGTCTTTCTTTCGGCTTGGGCTATGCAATCGGTCTCGCTTGTGGTTGTCTTTCCAACCAGACTCATTTTCAATCGACTGCTTGAGTTTATAGGCTCTCTCGATGTCTTCCATGACCCTCTTTAGCTCGTCAAACATGGTGTTCTCGGGTTTGATACCCCAGAGCACCCATTCAGCATGAATATATCTAGCGGCTCCATTCCATGCTCTCCGAGCATGTTGTGAGTCTGTAATGTCACTCAGATGTGTGCAATAGAGGTCTAGGTTGGCAAAGAAGTCTTGTATGCATTTGTCTCCTTGGGTAAGTTCCTCATATTTCTTCAATATTTTTTCCTTGAAATCTGGTGGGAAACAATACTGATACATTTTGGCATATAGATCTTTCATTTTGAACCTAATTTTGTCAAGGTTCAGAGCCACCCTAGACATATACCTTCATGCAGCTTTTCCATCTAGGAATTGGCACATATGCTTGATGGTGTCCTGACACAACTGTCCCATCTCTTTGATCCAACCATTGTATTTGAACATAAACTGTTCATAAGTTTCCATGTTAGGTTCTTCCCCCTTGTAGACCTTGGGCATCTGTGCCTTATACCCTGAGCATGCCTGGTTTTTAACCTTTTTCTGCAACTTCTTGTTGCTTTTCTGTAGCTTCCTCAACATTCTCGCAATCTCACCATTCGTGTTCCTGGCCATGACTTCCATGATATCTGTATCATCATCAGAGCTAGAACCATCAGAATTGTTGTCTGAGCCACTCGGGTTGCTAGATGGTTCAGGACTGGGGTCTTGACACATGCGCTGGTAACTATGCTCACTTGGAGCTTCACTACACCTAGAGCTATGGCCAGTATCCATTCTATGCCTGGATACTGAGTGGCTTCGGATGGAATGTTGGTCCAATCAGTGGGAGTCTGCAACTGACAATCGGTCAGCTGCTCTGCCTGTACTGGACCTTCGATCCACTCCCATCACACCATACATAGCTTCTGTGTAACTGCTGCTACGGAAACTGTCAGGTAAGATTATGATTGGTCTGCTTTCTGACCTTGTGTGCTGACGTTCAGTATAGCCTATATCAGGGGCCCTTTGGACTTCGTCGAGGACTACCCCTAAGCTGGTACATGGTTTCGATTTCTTCTTCTTCTTTTTCTTGTCAGCTGCATGGCCTTTGCCTTTGCCAGGTACGGTAGCATTGCTTCACTCATCACCTGACAATATAACTATATGCAAGTGCTCTTCTTCGTCTTCAACCTCTTCAATCAATACATGAGGTGTGTGATGGGTTCCCAACAGCCCCACTCCCAATGTCTGACTAGGTTCTCTAGCATGCGAGTTGTTTGCTCATTCATTTTCCAAGTGAGCCCTCAAGAGCTCTTTGAACTCCTCATCATCAAGTACATAGTTTTCATCAACCTCATATATTAATGTGTTGACTCCGACACTCTCTTTGTCATCAGCATTCCTGTCACTGGCTTCAGTTCCAGGTCCGGACAGGTATTGAGATCGTGACCAATGATCGTGGTACCATTCTATATCGAGTTTGGGCAGCGAATAGGCCCTTTCAGGTGAGCCATCTGCTCTTCTCATCTCGTCGAACCAACTGATGCCTCCTGGCATTGATTGAGTTTCATCACACTCATCTGGTCTCTCGTTGGCTGACTCATGGGTCCTCATGCGTTTCAATGCATGATTATTAGAGGGTGAGTTGTCTATTACAACATACTGAGGCTCCCCATGTGTGGAGTGCTCTTCATTGCTCTCTACATCTAACGTATGACTTGTGCATGCAGTAACATATATGGTTTCGCCACTCTTACCTATGCTCAACCCCCGGCCGTTTTGAGCCTTCACGGGAGTTTTTGGGACTTAAGACGTACTGGGCACACAATTGGCAGCATCAGGAGCAGCTTCGGCTCCGAGTGCACGGTCAGCAGCACTCTCGGTAGTCAAAGGAGTGGCGTCTTCTCCATGTTCGGAGGCATCCAGCTCTGGGTGGGCATCTGCAAGTTCGCGGGAATAGGAAGGGTATGTTATCCGTAGCCTGGATGTAGGATGGATAGGGGGCGCCTTTTTGGTGAGTGCCTTGTACGCCGAAGGGGATAACTTGACCCCGCCGGTCTCGGTCCAGCTCACGCCCTTCCGTTTGCCAGTACCGCTGAGTACTAGCAGACCTTCCGGGGTCTCAACCCCAGGGATAGAGCCGAAGGTGATCAGCCTCACACTCGTTTTGCTCATTAACTCACTGTTGTTTTCAGGTATGCTAGGTGTCAGACAGGCTTCTGCCTTGGGGACATGACACTTCGGAGCCGCTGGCGCTTGACCGGGGTCATAGGTACGTCTGCTATGCATAACACGAGACATCATGCTAATGAAAACTGTGCAGATAACGAGTAGGGTTAGTCTAGTGGTGGATACAAACGGAGGCCAACCTGATGTATTCGTCTAGACTAGTAGGTAAAATTTTCCGAACTACTCACAGGTAGTTTAAAGTGCTTTTCACTGGATGTCAAAAAATGTAATGTTCCGTAGAATATAAGATATTAAAGCTTAAGTCAATGCGACGAAGTCGCAAGCAATTGACAAGCCTTAAGTCACTAAGATTCGGTACGAAGCAAAAGTAGATACATGAAAACTTTGTGTACCAGACCCTTATAAGGATACTAGTACTACACATGAGCACACGGCTCTTTTGATGGAGTGGCTGAGTACACGTAACGTTTGTACAAAAGAGGAAATACAAAGATAGAATAAAAGAAATGTTACCGAACTGTTACAGCTCGTCCCCATTACTGATATTGCCGCTGCTTGTCACCTTGCACCATGCTTTCGCTACTTGCCTGAGGGTACTATACTCAGCAGTAAATCGGATCTACTAAGTACAGGGAGAAGGTTTTACTTAAATCACTACCATTCCCACCATATGCAGCAATTCATCTGATGCGAGACCTAAAGGACAGAAGTGACGCACGAAGTGTGACGCAACTCAGCGAGGAGGAAACCAAGCTCTGTTCGTATGTATCTACCTAAAGGACAGAAGTGACGCATGAAGTGCAATGCTGAAGGTATGTAAATACATGCGAACATGACACAAAAGAAAGAGGGAAAAACGTACTGACTCAGCGAGGAGGAAACCAAGCTGAGTTGGTCAAACATGGCCGGGCAACCTATATATACCCATCAGGGATAGATAGGGGTGGGAGCGCAGCAGATTGGCTCGAATGGGAGCACGAGATGCCCGGATGGGCGCGATCACGTGCATGGCGCACGAGATAAGATCGGGCATATGATCTTATCTCCATAACACTCCCACTCGGTGCTCGTCATGAAGGAAAAAGGAAGAAAGAGTGGTGTGTACCGGACAAAACTGCAAAGGAAGATACGAAAAGGAAAGAGAGAGAGAGCGTATACATGAAGAGGTAGCGTGTGTAATAGAACCAGAGAAAGACAGTAATAAGAAAAGAAAGATAATAAACTAGCAAAGTCAAAGAGAATCAGACTCGGGAGCCTCATTCGGAGTATACTGTCACCGAATCCATGGTAGGCCCAGCATCGGAGGCATCCACTTGAATATGGCCAGTCCCAGAGGCTTGGTCAAGCAGTCAGCTGCATTCGAGAGTGAAGGGATCCATGAAAACTCAATAACGCCGTTCTTGACCTCCTGCCGAACGAAGTGATACTGGGGGTCGAGGTGTTTTGTGCGAGCAGATAGCTTCTCCGAGTCGGCCAAGATGATACTGGATTGGTTATCCGCATAGATGCGCATCGGGCCTGGAGGTTTCATCTGTAGGTCATCAAGAATACGGGAGATCCATCGTGCTTCCTTCGCAGCGAAACCCATGGCAACATATTCGGCTTCTGTAGAGGAGGTAGTGACTAACCCTTGTTTACATGAGGACCAGTTTATAGCAGCTCCGGCGGCGATGACGATGAAGCCTGAATGGGACTTCCGCGTGAAAGGACAGTCGGCATACGCAGAGTCTGTGTACATGTGTGGAGCGTCTTTTGCATCCTGGGAGTATGTAAGGCCCATGTCCACAGTTGCGCTGAGGTATCTCAAGATGTTGCACAGAGCTTTCCAGTGAGCGGGATGTGGATTTGACTGCGCTTGTCCAAGCCTCGCTAGCGCGTAGCATATGTCTGGTCGTGTACCAAGACCTACCCAGTTAAGAGAACCGAGCAAGGAATGATAAGGCTTGTCGCGCATGTATGCAACTTCGGCGTCAGTCAAGGGATCCTCATGGTTAGGTAGTGTACTCAATGCGTTCGCGAACATCGGGGTGTCCATGGGTCAGCAATTGACAAGGTCGAACTCGGAGAGAAGAGCGCGAATGAATTTCCTCTGCAGCAAGGTAATGGTGCCTTTTGATCTGTCGCGAATGATCTCCAAACCCAGGAACTGTGTAGCCTCGCCAAGATCCTTGAGGTGCAGCCTTGATGACAGTAGTCCTCGAAGCCAATCCATTTGTTGGGCTGTATCCGCATAGAGGGTAAGATCATCCACATAAACAAGGACATATGCACGTGCATCAGAGTCAGGGCATTTTATCCAGAATAAACAACAGTCATTCACCGAGCACTCAAAACCGAGTCCAAAGAGAGCTGAACATAAATGGTCATACCAAGCGCGTGAAGACTCCTGAAGGCATAGACGGCCTTCTTGAGTTTTAAGACCTGTTGTGAAGCCGGAACGCCATTAAGGAGCTTGTCCCTGGGAAAACCCTGCGGAATAGCCAAGTATACCGTCTCCTTGAGGGGCGTGTGCAGAAACGCAGTGGTAACATCCATCTGGTGAAAATATCCATTGGACTGAACCGCCTTTCCCGCCATAGCGCGAAGAGTGGCAGCGGACACGACTGGAGAAAACGTCGGATTCGACGAACCTTTAGACTGTAGGTCCCCCCGAGCAACACATTGGAATTTCTTCTGAACAGGAATACCATTCTCGTCAGTCTTCTCGCTAAAAACACCCAGCAATGGGATGACCTCCATATCATCTGTCCGATGGACAACGTCATATACCTCCAGCTTCTCCCACTGATCAAACTCGTCAGCCACCGGCTTCTTCCACACTTCTGCGTCTGGACGCTTCATTGCATCTCGGTAAGATTTCGGAGGGGAAGAGGTGGCGGTGAAGGCTTCGGCAGTATCACGAAGTTTCCAAGTGGGAGTCTTTTTCCGCATGGAGCGATGAGTAGGAACATCGTATCCAGCTGGCGGACACTCAAGTGGTGACTGTATGGGTTGTGATATATGTGCGGAATCCGTGTCCTCCTGTTCTCCCACTGAATCGGCAGTGTTCTCCGTGACCCCTGATTTTCCTCCCACTGAGTTGGAGAGTACTTGAGTCGAAGGAGGACTAAAAGCGGCGCCCTCCGGTCGATCATCGACATCGTTGGATGGCAGGGGAGTCACAGGGAGTTTCATGGGATCGGTCAAGGGGGAGGCAGATTCGATGAAACGGACATCGCGTGAACGTAGGACTTTAGTAGTACCAGCAACCTGCACCCTCCAGCACTTGCCAGCACCATCGTATCCTAGGAAACAACACTCGATGGCATGTTTGGCGAGCTTCCCGTTGGTCTTGTAAGTGTCGATGGCAAAACACTTCGATCCAAAAACACGCATAGTCGCAAGAGAAACAGATTTATTTGACCAAAGTTCAAGAGGAATACGATACTTCAGAGATGCATGAGGTGTCCGGTTCAAAACATAGACCACAGAAAGCGCTGCCTCTGCCCACCAGCCATCCAACATACCAGACTCTACTAACATCGCATGGATGCGATCCAGCAGAGTGCGATTAAAACGCTCAGCCACCCCATTCTGTTGAGAAGAATTCGGGGCAGTGACCTGGTGTTGGATGCCATGATCAGCGAGGAACGCTTTCATGACAGAAGACATGTACTCGCCGCCCCCGTCGGTACGCAAGGTCTGTAGCTTGAGGCCAGACTGTCTCTCAGCGAATGCGATAAATGTTTTAAAGGCGGGGAAGAAGTCGTCTTTGCGTTTGAGCAGGAATACCCAGGCCACACGTGTAAAATCATCGATGAAAGACATGATGTAATGATAACCCCCAATAGCCGTTCCAATAGGTCCGCAGAGATCGGAGTGCACAAGTTCGAGCAGTCTGGTGGACTTGGAAGTCGAGGTATGGAATGGGAGCCGCGTCGCCTTGGCTAATAGGCATGAGTCGCAGTCGGAGACACTCCGGAGATCCTTCTCGGAGAGCTTCGGGATATGCTTGGAGGACAATAGAGCGCGTAACCCTGAGATACCAAGGTGATTCATGCGTTTGTGCCAAGTCATGGCTGTGGTCGCCGAGTAAGCCTGATGTGAGTCGCCAGAACAGGATACCAAACTCAAGTCCACCTCCATAGTAAAAAGGAAGTTGCGGAAACGCGTCTGGCAAATGGGCGTGCCATCCTTACTGGTAAGCTTATATGTATCCCAGTCCAGTCAGACCCCTCCACGAGCATGCAGATGACCAAGTGAAATCAAGTTCTGGCCCAGGCCGGGCGCATAAATTATGCCCTTAATACGCACCCAGGTGACGTTTCCCCCATTCACAACAGGCAAGATGATGTCGCCCTTGTGCTCACCACGCATGATAGCACCCCCAATCCCTTTTATCGAAATTGGATGAGGCAAGGGAGTAAGAGAGACAAAGCAATTGCGGGTATAAGAAATGTGGACTTGCGCACCGGTGTCCAGGAGGAACTCCTCAGGATGGGAGTCTGCTGCAACCGCTGCCTCTAGGCGCTTGGAAACGTCGAGGAGAATTGGACCAGAGGTAAGGTCATCCTCAAAGTCGTCGCTGAGAGCAATCAGACTATCATCAACACCGGCTGCATAGCCTCCAACGAAACCACCGAGAACGTCAAGTCCTCCATCACTGGACAGACCGGGGGACGAGGTGGAGACACAAGCGACATTGCCCTCAGCAGGGCCAGAGAATTCATGCTCACTAGACTGGGATCCACTTGTTCCCTTAACCTCCGCCGCGTTCGCCTGCTTTGACTTAGATTTCTTCTTTGGCTTGGATTGACCTTGCCATCCGGCTGCAATGCATATGTTGCGATGTGTACACTCCTTGGAATACATCCCATGGCCTTCTCCCCAGCATGCGTGACAGCAGTTAGCAACCTGAGCCGCAAACTCCAGATCCGTCTCGCCATTACGCTTGAACTTAACGGGAGGAGGACGAAGGCTTGTAAAACCTTGTGTCGCGACGAATGCTCCCACTGAGTTCGAGGAAGTAGTCGGGAAACGCCCCGCTTTCTTCTGGGAATAGTAATGCTCACGCAAGGCCCCAACTATCTGATTATAGGTGTGTTGGCTCTCGGGAGTTTGTCTGAGGACGGCGATGGGAATGTCGAAGGAAGAGGGCATGGCTCGGATGACGCACTGAGCAAAAGCACATTCAGAAATTGCGTAGTCAGTGCCCACCAACGAGGTCCATCGTTCACGGATGGTTGCAAGCCAGATATCAAAGTCATCGGAGTCGGAGTAGTTGGCGCCGACAATCTTGTCCAAGATCCCAGAGAGGCAATTACTGTCGTTCCTGGCATACAGGCGATGTAATTTGTCCCAGATCATCTTGGGAGAAGTGTTGTGACCCAGATGTTTCAGGTGAGGGAGTATGGCCTCCGCGACGCCCACATAAATACCGCTGGAAATGGCTGAGCGATCCTCCATCCAGGCAATCCGTGCAGACTCTTGAGTACAGTCGGGTCGCGGGATCGAGTCAGTAAAGTGACCTGCGATCTTGGCGTCCAGTGTGGCTTGGTGTACCCTAAAAGCCCAGTTGGAGAAATTCTCGATGCCCATGAGTTTGGTGATACTATTCATCCTGTTGGCAAATAACTCTGCCTTCCAGGACCGACGAGTAGTGCGTTCTGTGTTGTCCTGCGAGGTTGCCATACCGACACATGCCGCATTGCCTGCCGATTCCGCTTGAACAGTCTGCAAATGAAGCTGAGCCATTCGAAACTCGTGCTCACGCTCTTCTGCCCGCTCTTGCATGCGCAACCGTTCCAAATCTACATCAGTAGTGGGATCACCATATGACTGACGGCTACGATCGGATCGGGGGGCACTGCCCAGGTGCGGAATGCTGTCCACAGGCTCGATGGTAGGTGGTTCGACGTAATCGTCCTCATCAGAGCGACGGATTGACTGTGCAGAAGGGTGTCTCGAGCGTACGACAGCAAGATGCTGAGTGTTAGAGCCAGTTGCAGGAATGTTAGCAGCCATAGCGGAGGGAATAGTGGGTACACAATGTTCAGGTGCCAGCTCTGTAGCACAGGCCTCGGGTAGGTGGGGCTGAGGTGAGACAGGGGATTGGAATAGGGGTTGACGATGCCAAGAGCTACCGTGGCGCGTCGTGCCAGTGTCCAAAGGGGTTCCCCAATGTCTACTCAGCTCCTGACTCGAAAAATCCAGGTTTCCGAGTCCCACTCGACGAGGAAAAATTTTCTGTGTCAGGATTCAACGGCTGAAATGTTTAGTGCCAGGAAGGCATGGGGCTCATAACCTGATGCGAGACCTAAAGGACAGAAGTGACGCACAAAGTGCGACGCGACTCAGCGAGGAGGAAACCAAGCTCTGTTCGTATGTATCTACCTAAAGGACAGAAGTGACACACGAAGTGCAACACTGAAGGTATGTAAATACATGCGAACATGACACAAAAGAAAGAGGGAAAAACATACCGACTCAGCGAGGAGGAAACCAAGCTGAGTCAGTCGAACATGGCCGGGCAACCTATATATACCCATCAGGGATAGATAGGGGTGGGAGCGCAGCAGATCAGCTCGAATGGGAGCACGAGATGCCCGGATGGGCGCGATCACGTGCACGGCGCGTGAGATAAGATCGGGCGTATGATCTTATCTCCATAACATCATCAAGTACTGGCAACACCTGAATCCTACAACAGGATGAGGTGCATTTACCATGTTATGTACAATGATGTAGTCTTGTATTTCTCCTAATATATCGCACCATATTTCGAATTTCAAGCCCTTATCTTATCTATAGTGTGAACTATTTTGGGTATAGCTACCATATCGGACTTTATGTGATTGCTCATAAGACCCATGCCCATTTAGATGAGCTTACTACACTGTGGACTTCTGATATGAATAATCAGATGTGGCATGTTTCCTTAGCACCAATAAG
>WSTI01011737.1:0-10939 GCA_019616915.1 Ceratobasidium sp. 423
TTAGACATTGCCTACCCTCCAGCTATACTTAGCTAGAGGTTCTTGCCCAGACTACTCCAGTCAAGTGCACTCAACTACTCTCCACCCTTAGGGGGTTATCTACTCAATATCCCTGTCATCCCTGGTCATATCTTAGTTTAGTTCTCCATCCTGTTGGACTTGACAGCAACTAACACAAGCACTGTCATTTGTCAATGAGGATAATGGCTTGACCTAGTGTCATGACTCAGCTCAGACAAACTGGACAAGGTACATGGGAATGCCTAAGCATACATTCCAGAATATGCAACTGGCAGCTACACTGCACATGCCAATTGACTTATGCCTTAGATAGGTATCTAAGGTCTTATGCACACTGATGAAGGGTGACTAACAAGGTAGGATGGCCTGAACAAGGGGGCAGGGTTATGGGTTAAGCAGGCAACACACTTGGTCCTTAAGAGGACCTGGGCAGGGGTTAAGGCAATGAGTAACTAAGTAGATTGGCTAAGTCCTCATACACAAGAGGTCAAGCCATGAGGAGTAGCTCCCAGCTTGCCCTCTCTTATATAAATACAGGGGAAACACAGAGCAAACACATACAACCTGAGAAGGACCCAATTGGTAATTACATGTCAAATAGCTAATCCAACAGGTCCCAGGGGTCCTGACCAATAAAGCAACTGACACACAATTGTCCCAAAAAAGGAAACTAATCGGAAAAAATGCTAACAAATAGTAGAAAAATATGTCATGGTGTTCATACCCATGACAGTGGTCCAGTAATAGTTCATACTGGTACAATAGATGAGATGAGAAAATAAGTGGAGTAGTGAGGGGAAATTTGCATATATGCATACATTGACATATGAATTATCATGTGCAAGGGGATCCTGACCAATCAGGATTGTGGTACAAAAGGTGTCACCACCTTCCATTATGCAAAATGTACCCTAGTTAACAAGTGAGTCAGTAGTGATATTGGAATAAAGCTGGTCCAGTCTGCATCCCAGGTGGTCACAACTCAGCTCAGAGGGACTAGGTAATTATGTGAGGGCACCAAACATGTATGCCCAAGTATAGATGTGGGTGGTGGCTATGCCATATGTACCACTTGGCTTATGCACCAACTAAGTAGTTGATGACTTATATGCACCAATGAATGGTGACTAACAATGAAGCATCAGGATTCTGACTTGATCTAGAGGTACCTATATAGTGATATAGAGGCTTAGCTCAGAAGGGCAGGATTTTCATTGATTTATAGCTGAGGGCCCAGATCATTAGATGTGGAGCCAGCTATATAGGCTAAAAGAAGCCTAATGGACCCTGAGACGCTGATTACATAATCATGACTAAGCTTCCAAAAAAGGAAGTTATGTTGAAAATATCCCAAGTCAACTTCCATATATGGTATATTACAATATCAAGTCACTGGCTCCACATCTAATAATCTCAGCCACATCTAATTATCTGGGCCCTCAGCTATAAATCAATAAAAATCCTTCCCTTCTGAGCTAAGCCTATATATCACTATATAAGTACCTGTAGATCAGGTCAGAAAACCTGATGAGGGGCAACTAGGGCCCAGGGTTATGATGTTACTAGTTCAGGATGCACTTGACCCATCTAGGGGGTCTGGGCAGGATAGGGTAGGAGTATATTGGCTAGTCCTATAGACAAGAGGTCAAGCCTTTCTAGATAGCATCAGCTTGACCTTGGTTGAATTTTTAACTTGAATACTAGGAGTAAGCCACAATCAATCATACAGGTGCAATCCAAGAAGTAACATATTGACCATGCAATATCACATCTGAGGACAATACATCATGTGATGTCTGACTAAGTTAATGACATATGAATAAGCCCAAAAAGGAAAGTGTCTGGAGAAAGGGATAGAAAATAGTATTAAATCATGTCATGACAACTGTGGTCATGACATTACCCCCTCTTCAAGGTCCAAAGGTATCTGGGTGATGCTTATGGAAATGTGCTACAGCATTAGGGGTATTTTCTAAGAGTTCCACCAGTTCCCAGGAGTTGTTATCCTCATTGTATCCCTTCCATCATACATAGTATTCCAACCTCTTGTTCCTTCCTCCTCCTTTATGGTGACTATTTAGTACCCCCTCTACTTCATACTCTTCCTCCCCTTCTTCCATGATTATTGGTGGGGGCTGAGGAGGATCTTGGCCATGTGGGTCTGGATGGAATTTTTGCAGGAGGGTGACATGGAAAACATTGTGGATTTTCATGGTATGAGGAAGTTTGAGTTGGGAAACATGTGATCCAATTTTCTTGAGGGCTTTGTAGGGACCCAATTGTTTATGGCTCAGCTTAACAGAGGGCCAACCAGTAGTGATGTCCTGGTGGCCCAGCCAAACATGATTTCTGATCTCAATATCATCTGCATACTGATGTTTGCAGTCATAATATTCTTTCATACATTCCTGGGCCAATTGAATGGTAGCCTTTACCTCATCATAACCTTTCTTCAACAACTTGGCATGTTCATTGGAATTAGGGACCTTATCCCCATCTATGTTATTGACAGTCATCCTTGGGTTATACCCACAGCATACTTGGAAAGGCAATTTTCTGATTGAGGTTTGTAGGGTGGTGATATGCAAGAATTCTGCCATGGGGAGTAGGGTGACCCAGTCACTTTGCCCATGGTTGCAGAAGATTCATAGGATGATTTCAACATCCCAGTTGACCCATTCTGTTTTTCCATCAGTCTGAGGGTGGTACAGTGGGGGACATAATAGTTG
The DNA here is from genome assembly GCA_019616915.1 of Ceratobasidium sp. 423. NCBI lineage: Eukaryota > Fungi > Basidiomycota > Agaricomycetes > Cantharellales > Ceratobasidiaceae > Ceratobasidium > Ceratobasidium sp. 423. The sequence goes on from WSTI01011737.1 coordinate 2,751, forward strand.
CACCAGCCAACCCTCAGTCACCAGTAGAGTTGGGCTTTAGAGAATTTTCCCCAGGAATTCTATGATTCTTTGGGTATAATTCTCACCCTGGGGAGCAGGTACAGCAGTGGGAATTACAATTTTGCTCCAGGTACCCAGAGAGAAACCCTGAGAAACCTGCAGTTAAGTTCCAACAATTCCTGCTGATTCTTACCATATTGTGGGAATTCTCACTCTGTGGGTATAATGTATTCTTATATCTGTCCAACCAATTTACAGCTCATGCATTAAATATAATGTCATCTCTGCACCCTTCCCAGTTAAGTGTCTTTGTTCACAGCTAGGGTTGTTGGTTGGGAATTCTGTGCAGCTGGATCCCTGGAAATTCCAGGCCTGAAACCACCAATTCTGGCACCATGGGACATGGGCCTGGTATTGGAGCCAGCCTGACCATGCTGGACCTGGCATGGAATCCTGGGAATCCCACAACCTGTGAGACACATGTGAGGTGACTTAAATCCCACCACATCTGAATGTAACTAGTACCATAAAATAGAGCAATGTTCTGGCTCTCTAATGATATATAAATCACCTTAAACAAAAATTATTTGAGTGAGATATGGGCTTGGGAATGGTTAGGGGTACCCCCAGGGGTCAAGGAGCTGGTTTGGAGCCAAATTTTGCAGTTCTCAGCCAAATCTCTTGGAGAAAGTACCGCTGGGTGCGCAACACCCATCTCTCATAGTAGGATTTCAATCTTGAGCATTGAATCTAAAGGCCTGGATTTCTAGGGGGGAAATACACCTGAAACACGAAATTACCCCTGAGCAATGCCACATGTGCTAAGGAATCTAGCTGTAGGATTTCCATCCCCTTGTGTGGGATCGATAGGTATATGTCTAAATAGTATATCTACCGATTTTCAGCTCAATTGGAGGCCAGGAAGGGGTTCTGTCATCATGAAAACTGTGGTGCACACCCCTGTAATATTTTTTGGACAATACACCAGGGTGAACTCTGTGATGAGTGAAGCTACAAGGGCGCTGAGTATATCTCTGAGAAGCCCTGAATTCTGCGCATTTTACAAGCTATTGCACGGTGTATTTTAACATCATTTAACATTTTTGCTCCTTGGGAGCACTGGTGCTCCCTTGGTTTCAGCCAGTTACCCCCAGGCTGTCATAGACATGGACATTGCCCCATGGATCTCCTAGGATCCCAAGGAGTTCCATGGGATTAATGGGTATAGATAGGAGTTAGGGGATCAGATAGGATGGGCTAGGATTGGATAGGACACTCTGATCACAGTAGATAGGAACTGATGGACTGTGGATAAGAGATAGCTGACTGAGACTAAGGTCCGATTGGCTATCCTTTTCTATGACTTGTATATATTCACACAGCCTTATGCCATTGACTCATGTAGATAGAATGTACTCTTGTATATATACAGGGCAGTATTCAACTTAGGGACACCAGGTTGAATATCCCTTGTTTGACATCCAAACATTCCTAGGTGATTAGTACACCTAGGCCTCACTTGACTTTTCACTTTCTGTGGACTACTTAGTCCCCCATTGTCAGTAATTGTTGCACTTGTGGCCCCAAGGTAGGAACCTCATACTAGTCAATAGGAGGACATGGGCCTATCCCCATGTCTAGAACATTGGATATGCAACGTTCACATGGTCACCCCACTTTCCAAGTAAGACCCTGCTTGTGAAAACTACTGCTTAAGGCAAGGACATGCCAAGATGAAAGTCAGACCAGGGCCCTATAGTAGTCAATTCACTTGCACTGGGAATTCTCCCCTCATTCTCACTGCAAGCAGTCCTAGCCAGTCTTTGGACAAGGACTTAGCAATATAGACAGTGGGCTACCATTTTATAAATCCTATATTAATAGGGCATGAAACCCTACACCCAGTAGGTCACTGTTCATGCATCACCCAGCTTGTGTAAGCACCCTAGTTATACTACAAGGCCCATCTCCCCACAGAAGAAGACATATTAACTGTGGGATTTGCTGCTGTGACCTGGTGAACAAAAAGGCAGTGTGGGCTGACATAGGCACTCACTCCAAAAAGGAATCCAGTGAGCTTAGCACTAGGCTAGGAGAAGGGTTTGGGGCACAGTTTCTAGGTCCCACTGATTGCTGAACAAAGCATAATTTTTCAATCTCCTTGACTCAATTCAAGTTCATGTGCCATCTGCCCACAACAATTGTACATAGAGACCAATTGGGAGTTTATTTTTATTGCAATTGTTACACTCCCAACCTCTTATCAGGCATCAGCATGAGGTCTACCAGTGAAGGACTGTAAATAGAAACCCTCAACCCACATCAAGTACCTCCTCAGTCTCTGATCACTGCACCTTGGGATCAATCCAGTTCAGGTCCCAAGCAGCATTCAACAACTACCTCCAAAACAATGGCAAGTATTAAAACATTCCTCCCAAACAAGCCACATGAGACTCAAAGGGTAGGTTTACAATCAAACCATACCCAAGTACCACCCAAGAAAGAACAATCACTAGAAGTAGGAGTAGCAGTCAGGAACCAGTCACAATGTCAGAATCTATCCAAGAACCCAAACCTACCCTAAAATCCCTCCATCAAGACAACAAGACCCTACAAGGTCTTATACACCAACTTAGGGGCTATATTGAGGCCCAATTTGAAAGAATCCACACCACCCACAAGGACAGATGCCTACACCCAGTGGGATATATGTCCCAATCTTTCAAGGATGCTGAAAGGAACTATGATACCCATGATAGGGAACTCCTAGCTATTATCCAAGCCTTGGAGTTCTGGAGGATATTCTTGGGAGGCACACAGGTCCCCATTACAGTATTCACCAGCCATCAGAACCTTGGGTACTGGCAGGAAAGCAGAGGGTTTAATTGTCAACATGCATGATGGCACATCCTGCTGTCCAACTACAACTTCCAAATTCATTATAGACCAGGCAAACAATCCAACAAGCCCAATGCCCTATCAAGAAGGAGTGACCATGCAGATATCCCTCCAGAACCCCAAATCATGCTACCCAAGGAAATCTTTGCAAATACTGCCTCCCTGGATTCTGATGTTTACATACAAATTCAGATCAAAGCAGCACTGGACCAAGATGAAGACTTAGAAGAAATATTACATTTCTTCCAAGTTATTGCCATTTGCAAAATCCTGTGCAGTCAGCACTTAGACAACTTTTTTTTTCAAAATAAATTCAGGGTGGGTAGTATATCACATGTAACTCAGCAAAATCACAAGCTATTGTGGAGCTGGGGGTACCATTAGGATCACCTAAACAAAGCACTCACAGCTATATAATCATCCTAATAAAATACATGAAACTTGATGTATTCTGTGCACTGGGTGTTTTGGGACATGTTTAGGTGATAAATTCAAGTGATACTGCCACAACCTAATATAATGGAGACCATTTTAGCTTGAATACTACTTTAATTAATATATTGAATGGGCTTTCAAAGCAAATTTATGAAAGGAACTATGATGACAAGTGTCACATTAGGCCCAGCACATCAGACTGAGAACCAATGACAGCAAAAGAGAGTCATAGAAACATAATATACCTGAAATGGGAACAGGTAATGACTGTAAATTACCATCAGAAACAGTCAAATATAAAAAGGAGAGTCCTGTGAATCAGAACACCAGCACTCTGCCTCTACTGCATCCTTGGACCAATTCTACCCATCCATCACAATAAACTTAACTTATAGCTCCAAGGAAGAAAGCTACTCATGGCAGGTCTGCTGGAAAGAGGGTGACACATCAATCCCCTCATAAAAAATCCCAAGCAACCACAGTGACAAACCAAAATAACTCACCCATCAAATCCCCAACTCCCAGCTCATCCTGGCCACACCCCAAGATGCAACCAGTGCCAGTGCCAGACACTCATATAGGTGGAATGGCTGGGGGAGCAAAAAAGTGGGCATCAGAGCATAAGGATGATAGTAGTGAGTATGGTGAGGAAGGGATTGACAAACCTGGTATGAGTGCAATTCAGCTAGCTATGCTTGGTTTCATCACTGAATGAACACACATACTACTTTAGTTCTCAACAAAGTTCAGATTCACATCAGGAATCAAGATGTTCCAAATGAACCAGTTGGGGAAGATGAGGATGTTGATGAATTGATTGACAGTGAAATTATGCAATTTTAGTAGACTAACCTACTGACTAATAATGTGTCATACTAGATGATGATATAATGGAACCAGTGGAGCCTGAGATGATGGATGTTAGCTTTGCAACCATGAAGGGGGGACCAAATGGGTGTTTGTCAAAACCAATATGGATGTTGCTTACAGGACATTTCATCTTCTGGTAGCCAATGCTTTTGGTGAATTGAAGGAGTCACAGGCACTGGTCTGGAAGACAAATTGAATGGCCAAATTGGAGAGCTGGTCAGAGCTCAATGATGCAACTGACTTGAACTGAATCATCACACAAGTACATGCAATCCTTGGAAAAGACAATGAAAACCACCACCTCATAATTGAGAAGAATGCAGCAGCTGGGCTGAAGGCTAAGAAAAATGGCAAGTTATTTGTTCTGAAGTCAGTCCCAGTAATCAAGGAATACATTGTGATATTATGGGATAAGAATCAAGAACAGCAATTGAAGGACAAAGCAAAAACACCCAAGATAGTAATGTAATAACAGTGTTTGATCATAGGATAAGAAGGTGGAAAAGGCTGAAGATATGAATGAAGTCAAGGGGAAAGCTGAGCAGATTCTCCACAACAAAGACCAGATCAAGAAATGAGTGAGTAATGGTTGTAGCAAATCATGTGTCATAATCCCAGGGGTTGGAAATCAGCCCACTATTCACAAAGAACTTCAAGCACAGGATATCAAGTTGTGGGCTCAAGCAATTGTGAGTTATTCTGCCTTTGTAACACTATATTTTTGACCAATTTTCACACTTTCTATGACATAGGAGGCTGGTGCTTTGGACAATGGTGTTCCTGTAACCCTTGAAAGGCCTCCTTGTGGGTTGATCCTCCAGCTAAGTGACTGGCAACCTGAGCAACATGGGACCAGAACCAAGGCTGGAATCCCAGCTGTGGAGGTGCCTGTAGTCCTGCCACCTCCAGCACCTGCACCAGTGGCTGTGCCTCCACATGGCTATCACCCAGGCCCCCACTTCTATGGCCCAGCTCCTGGGTGTTACCCACCTCAGCCCCCTTACCATGGACCTGCATATGGATACCATCCTGGTTATGCTGGTTACAATGCCCATGACCCATACCATGGACCTGGGCCATATGGCTATGGCAGAGTGAGGCATGGTGCCCCTGTTGTTAGTGGGCAGATGCCATTATCTGAGTGCTTACCAATTTGTGATCAAGGTGAATGGGTAGCCTAGGGTGAGGGCAAAGATAATTTTTCTGGCCTTTTGGCAGGGTTTACAGGATGTGGGCTTTTCCATCTCTCAGACTTAGGGGGCCTCTCCAAACATTTTTTTTACCACAGAGATCGAATTCCCAACCACCCCTGGTGCACCCCCCTTTCATATGTCTGATGCAACTGCCACTTGACTATGCCAATATGTTGCTTCTGACTTATCTGGTGCTCATCATTACTAGAAATCCATTGTTATGTGTTTCCATGTCTGATGTTGGTGTAGATTACAAGGCAATATTCTAATCATCATAGTATCTGCAGTGTTGGAACCATCCTTGAGCATCCACCTCTGTCACTGAATACACATGCTGAAACAAGGTGGCTAAAACCTCCCCTTCATCACCATCTCACATAGCATCACATACTACATCTCCAGACTGCTTCACAATCCCCTTGATCTTTGCAAATGCAAGTTCGATTGGACTGAAATCCAGGGAATAGGCTGGTAGGTATATGCACAAGACTCCACTATGTGCAGTAGGCATGAATTTATCCATGAATTTATGATTTTACTGCTCACTTACCAGGCAACACACTTTTCTTGTACCTCTGGGTTATTGTGAATGGCACAGTTGTCCATCACAAGAATGGAATTATCACCCGGAAACAGCTTCATCTCTGCTAAGCACAGGTCAACAAAGTCAAGGAAAAGTGCTGCATTGAAAGACTGTGGGATGATGAGTAGAGTGAGTATTCCAAAAAGTGATAGTGCTGGCAGAATTGAATAACTGCAAAGAGATACATCTTCAACCCATTTTGTTTTGAAAATCATGGGCACTACACACTGTTTCCCTTGTCCAAAAAATGTGTATTTGGAGGCATGCTCACCCTCAATTGCATAGCCATGGCTTTGGTATGTGCACTGCCAATTGAAGGAGCTCTCATTGACAAATACTAACTGCACTGCTTGGAAGGCTGATATCATACAATGATACTCATTACAGTCTTCATCACACCATTCCATGGCTCATTGATTGAGCTAAATGTTATGACTAGAGCATAAGCTATCCTGAACCTACATAATCCTTGATGTTGCTCACCACTTTGTAGGTGAATCCCAGTCATGTGAGGGTACACCATATGGTTGCAATTGATACCTCAATCCCTGCAATGTCTGCAAGTTCTGCCTTCAACTCATCAAGGGACAAGTCTGGGGCCTGTGTGATGTGCTCAGCCAGGTACTGTAATCCATTTACACATAAGTTTTAATCCTCTTACAAGTACAATTCACCTACTGAGACATCACCCAGGTCAAGTAACTGGGGTTGACCTCATACCCCATGTTGCTCAATGACATGTCAATAATGACCTATTTCCTCCCATTGTGCCTTGATTTCCTATACATATCATTCATTTAGCCCTGTAACCAAAGTTATGATTTCTAGATCCATATCCAGTATCAACATCTGTACAACACAACATCAAACATCATCAGGCACAGGTGGGGGCATTGGAAACAGAGGTGGAGTAACATCAAGAACTATTTGTTGCTCTTATAATTGGGTTGCTGCCATTATATTAGGTAAAAACTGCATGTTCTGTAGTTGTTTGCATGTAAATGAACTCTGAACTATGTTATATATGACCTATGCCAGCCCCAAGACACCTAGCATGTGGAACACATCGAGTTTCACATATTTTATTGGGGAAAGTATATACACATGTGTGCTTTGTTTAGGCAATTTTAATTGTACTCTCAGCTCCATGATAGCTTGCAATTTCACAGAGTTACATGTGATATACTACCCACCCCAAATTTATTTTGAAAAAAAAACTTGTCTAAGTGCCAACTGCACAGGATTTTGCAAATGGCAATAAACAAGATGCACCACCTTCAATCAAGAAAACTTTCAAAGATTACACTATGGAAGGAGGCCTATTGTTCTACCAAGACAAGGTCCTAGTACCAAGGGACAAAAAAATCAAACAAGCCATACTACATTTATACCATGATAGTGTAATGGCTGGACATCCAGGAAGACAGAGGACCTTAGAACTAGTAACAAGGAAATATTTTTGGCCAGGAATGTGATCCTATGTCTACTCTTATGTGGATTCATGCAAAGAATGCCAAAGAGAAAGAGCTCCCAAGAAACCCACTCTACCACTACAACCCCTATCAGTACCTGATTGACCCTGGCAACAAGTGTCTTATGATATGATAGTAGGCCTTCCAAATGACCAAGGGAAAGATGCCATTCTGGTTATCATAGATTCCTTCTCCAAGTATGGTATATTGATCACCTGCAGCTCTACTATCAATGCCAGTCAGGTAGCAGACCTTTCCCTCAAGTTTGTATGGGCAAATCATGGCCTACCAAAAAGCACAGTTTCAGACAGAGGAATGGTATTCCATAACAAGTTTCTTAAGGCCCTCTACCAGAAGCTGGGCATTAAGCCACATTTTTCTTTGGCATACCATCCTCAGAGTGATCGACAGACAGAAAGAATGAACCCAGGAATAGAATATTTCCTGCACATCTTCTGTGGCAACCAAAGGAAGGGTTGGATGAAGTGGTTACCCATGGCCCAGTTTGCCTACAATAACACTGTACACAGCACCATGGGGACCAAACCAATAGCAGTTGCATATACCTAGTCATAACATGCATTCCCCACCCACCTTAGTAAAAGCCTTAGAAAGCATGACTCTAAGCAAGAGGATGACTCCTACAGGTCTGAGTCATACCATGGCCTCCCTACAGCATAAAAGGGGACTGTTTCATACTGCTTGGAGGGCACTAATCTTTACCTCTCTTCTTCTTCT